>QAOC01009049.1:5919-127576 GCA_003255005.1 Begonia fuchsioides
CGGGTGTCAATCAAACCTTACAAATGACTCTTCTTTCTGAGAGGCGTCACCCCTTTACAATTTCTCACAAATAATAACTTGAAGTTTTTCGAGAATGATTTGAAACTACTCTCTCGATCACAATGAGAATGATCTTATATGATTTACAATGAAGAGTGAGTAAGAGAAAAACTAACTAGAAATTTTGGCAGAGTTTGGACGTGCTTTTCTCTCTCGAAAATCGGCTATTTCTTTTGGCTTCTCGTTTGCAATTTATAGATTTCCGTCTGTCAGACTTCGGAGCTGTCGACATATCTTCGGGGGCTGTCGACATAGAGATAGCCGTTGAGACTCATTAGGAAGTAGTCGTTGAAGAATTTTCCTGTCGTTGGTCTTGACCGGTCGACATAAATTTTGGAGCTGTCGACATAACTTCACTATCTCGAAGTTCTTCGGTCGACATCTACTCTTGGCGGTCGACATGGAAAACTCTCTGGAATTTAGCCGGTCGACATAAGTTCTTTAACTGTCGACATAACTTCAGTATCTAGAAGTTCTTCGGTCGACCCCTAGTCTTGGCGGTCGACATGGAAAACTCTCTGGAATTTAGTCGGTAGACATAAGTTCTTTAACTGTAGACATAACTTCTAATTTCTTCTTCCGCTGGAAACTTGAACGGTTGACATATATTTCTAACGGTCGACAGACAATTTGTCTCTTGATTACAAGCGGTCCACATAAGTTTCGTCCGATCGACATACGATCCAATGTCTTGAACTTTAATTGTCTTCAACCGGTCGACATACTTGATAGGCGGTCGACATATGATTCTTCTCTGGACTTTGAGTGGTCGACATAAGTTTCGTCCGGTCGACATACGATCCAATGTCTTGAACTTTAATTGTCTTCAACCGGTCGACACACTTGATAGGCGGTCGACATATGATTCTTCTCTGGACTTTGAGCGGTCGACATAAGTTCTTACCTGTCGACATAAGTTGCTTCTTCGACACTTCTGTTATCCGTGCCGTCGACATATTGAGCAGTTCGGTCGACATAAGCTTTAAAAAACAACTTACCGAATAATTTTATCTTTCATACATAATTAACATAGTTATCATAAAAAATAATTGATTGCTTTAAAACCTTTTAAAGCCAAAATAGGAATCAATTGCCATAAGAAGAAAAAGGCGAGAGATTCAAAAACCTACTCGCTTTACTGACATGGTAGCTTATGCACTTCCGATTATTTCTAATATTTCATCCTCATACCTAGAAGCTATTCAAAGTTCAGAAAGTAGTAAATGAGCATGTGCAATGGAAGAAGAAATGCAATATCTCGAGAAGAACGGGACATGGAAGTTGATGCAACTACCAAAGAGGAAGAAGGAAATTTGATGCAAATGGATATTTGCAAAGAAAGAAAGATTTCCTAACAAATATGATGTTGGCTACAAGATAAGGTTAGTGGCTAAATGCTACACTCAGAAGGAAGGAATTGATTTCAATGAGGTATTTTCTCCAGATGTTAAACATTCCTCCATTAGAATTTTGCTAGCCTTGGTAGTACAGTTGAATTTGGAGCTAGCTCAACTTGATGTGAAGACTATGTTCTTGAACAATGATATGAAAAAGGAAATCTATATGTCTCAGCCAGAAGGATACAAGATTGATGGAAAAGAAGATTAGGTTTGCAGTCTAAGAAAATTGTTGTACGGATCGAAACAAGACAATGGTACAAACGATTTGACCAGTTTATGAAGGGTCAAAAGTACACAAGAATTAAATACGATCATTGTGTGTATTTGCGCAGAATTCAAGATGGTTCCTATATCTACTTACTTTTGTATGTTGATGATATGCTGATAGCATCAAAGAGCCAAGTTGAGATTGACAGATTGAAGGCTCAGTTAAGTAAAGAGTTTGAAATGAAGGATTTGGGGGAAGCGAAGAAGATTCTCGATATAGAGATAAACAATGAGAGAGAGAAAGACAAGTTATGTCTGACTTAGAAGCAGTATTTGAAGAAGATATTATAGCATTTTAGTATTAATGAAAATACAAAACCTATTAATATCTAACTCGCTCCTCATTTGAAACGAGTAGTCGCTTATCTCTAACGACATATGAAGAATGAGAATACATGGCAAAATTCATGTATGCAAATACAGTCAGAAGCTTGATGTATGCAATTGTGTATACGAGACCAGATATTTCACAAGCTGTTAGTATTATCAGTAGGTATATGTATGATCCTGGCAAGGGTCACTGGCTAACTATGAAATGGATTTTGCGGTATCTTCAAAATACTGCAGATGTCATATTGGAATTCAAGCGGGATAAGTCTTTTGGTCATTGTGTAGTTGAATATTGTGATTCTGACTATGCAGGAGACTTGGATAAGCGACGATCTACAGCTAGCTATTTGTTTGCTTTAGCAAATGCGTCAGTTAGTTGGAAGTCTACTTTACAGTCAACAGTGGCTTTGTCTATAATAGAGGCAGAGTATATGACAATTATAGAAGCTGTAAAGGAAGCTATTTGACTTCATGGGTTGCTTAAGGACTTTGGAGTTGGTCAGAAACAACCTAAGGTATATTCTGACAGCCAGAATGCTATTCATTTAACAAAGAATTAAGTTTTTCATGCACGGACGAAGCATATTGATGTTCGCTATCACTTCGTACGAGAGATTCTCGAGGAAGAGGAGATACTTCTCCAGAAAGTTCATACTTTAGAGAATCCTGTAGATATGCTGACTAAAGTGGTTACAATAACCAAGTTTGAACTTTGTTTAAACTTGGTTAATATACTGCACATTTAAGTGGGTGCCTAACGACACAAATTTGGAGACACTACGAAAATGGTTTGATTAAGAAGATCTGTTTTTGGGTGGGATTTAAATTAAGTCAAGGTGGAGATTTGTTGTTTATTGACTATAATTTCTCCCACATCGGGAGAGTTGTTTTGGAGGGAGGATTTTAAACATTATAAATTAATTCATCCTCGCTCCATTTAAATTATCATATTTCAAATTGCTTATATCTCTTTGGCATATTTGGTCTTATTCATTCTCTCTTTGTAATATTTTTTTTGAAATATATTTTAGTAGTGTCCGAAAACGTAGTCATAGTTGGCCGAACCTCGTTAAATTTTGGTGTTCATTTTATTGTTTTATTTAATAGTCTTTTGCTATTTTGTCGGACATAGATGTTGTGATTTATTGTGCTATTAAATTACTAGTGATAATTATGTATAAGGTGAGACTTGATATTTAAGTGGTCCGTTTGTGACCCTCCTCTCTTACCTCAGAATTTATCTACTATGATTTTTTAGTACAATAGCTTACACGTTATTTGGAGAATGTATGCAGATGTTAATAATTTATTGTGTCTTTTTGAATTATGTATTTTGTCAATATTGTAGTTTGATTTTCAAGAGTCGTTATTGAAGTAATTATTAATTTATTATGTCTTTTTGAATTATATATTTTGTCAATATTGTAGTCTGATTTTCAAAAGTCGTTATTGAAGTAATTATTCGCCAATAGAAGCGATTGTGGTGATTGTCCATTTGTGATGAAGGTCCTCTACCCTTATTTTCTTGTTCAGAAAATTACAGCATCACTTAAAAAAATAAGAATTTAGAAAAGAATCTTCACGGAATGAAAGCAGCTATCATGATTTGTTGTCAATTAGGAGAGATATTTTTTATTTTTGCAATTTTGATATAGTCAAATCAACAAGCATTGAAGTATAAAACTACAAACTATCTCAACTTTGCTTGTGATAGGGCGGGGCACGGCAGTTCCCCGTTTGTTTTTCAAATTTAATTGAAATATTTTTGTTGTACTTGAGTTGAATTTTGTGAATTTAGAGCTAGATATTTGGTCGTTGATTCAAGTCGGGTTTTAACTGTTTTGGGTCAGAATTGTGATTGAGGATCCGGACCACTTCTCTCTCAGTTTTGACCGAAACTGTGAACTGAACTGGGAACTAAAATTTTGACCTAGGTGAAACAGTTACATACATTTGGTTTGGAAAAAGGGGCAAGAAGAGACCGGGATGGTTTTGCATTCCCCTAGCCTCGTTGAATTTAAACTTCATTATTTTATTTGTTAAAAGTAACCCGATGTTGTTTAACGATGATCTTCAAGGGTATACGTTGAATCTGAACCTTTTCCATTCTCTCTTCTAGGCTCTTTGTTGTTGTTGAATTCAAATTGCATGCTTAAAACTCGAATTCTTTGGTTGTTTTCTAGTATTTTAATCAATTTACAAGTATGGTAGAGTTTGGTTTGATTAGTGTAAAACATTCATGCCAAAAGACGAGTTAATTTGCTAATCCCATTGCCCGATTTTCGTCTCCGAGAATCTGGACGGGACGAGGTTGGTCTCTCGAGTTTTGGTTGCTTGCCAAAATGCATGGGGTTATAGTTGTACTTCTATGTTACATCCAAATCTAGGGATAAAAGCTGTATAACTAGAGTACAAGAATACAAAAGACTGGCTATGAATTAGGCATGGTAGATAGCGGAGAGAAGGTTAAGCATGCGCTGGAGGGGCCGGCACTTGGCCACCAGTGCGTGCGCTTTAGGTAGCGTCAGGTAGAGCTGGCAAACGAGCCGGCTCGTCGAGCCTGTCGAGCCTGCCGAGCTATTCAGAAGTAATACAAATCGACATATGTTGTGCTTGTGCAAAAAGACAAAATAATTCGTTTTTTATTTTCGTATATAATTTAATTATGTCACCTCGTAGTGTATTACGAGAAATTCGTAATTATGGTTAATATATTTCCTAATAAAATTTTCGTGTACCTCACTATCAAACATCGATAGCGGGCCTCGTGTTGAGCCACGAATCTTGCAGCACCTTCTCGCAATCTTTTATGCGAATATAAAAAATTAGTGTTACTGCTAGCCGACAATTGTAATTGTCTTTTATTGGGCGTTTGCTCGTGTGCGTGACAATGTTGATAATGTCTACGAATCGTACTAGTCGTCGATTCATAAGCATATTTTTTGCACAATACTTACATTGTGCCCGATTTTCTAATTTTCCCCCGACATTTATTTCGACAATTTTAAAATGATTCAAAACATCAGACGTTTTTATTTTTTTGGGACGGAGAAGTGATGATGTAGATGCTTGTGCAGATGTTTGTCCAATTGAAAATGTCAGACTATTTGTGCCAATTTCTTGAATATCAGAATCCGAATTAGTAACATATTCTATGTTTCTCGGATCCATCTCGATAAACAATAACAAATTAATTGATACTGTTCACCAATTACTTGGGTCGATGTTGACTTGTATGTGGCAATAAATCTTTAATTCCACAAATACGAGTCCTGGAAAAATATTAGAAAAAAATTAGTTTGACGTTAATCGTAATTTTGACGATTAATTAACGATATATTATCGATAAAACATACTTCGATGAGTAATTTGTTAATGCTTGAATAAATCGTCAACACACGAGAAAGTAGATAAGAGAATTGGAATCGAGAGCTTGAGAGAATTAAGAAAAATTTTGGTGAATTTTAACAACAAAATCAACTCTATTTATACTAAAAAAATCAAATATACACGTTTTTTCCCGTTACATTACAATTTACATCGGTCTAATGACCATTGCAAGCAGCCCACGTAGGCTCCTTGAGAGAGAGAGAGAGGCCCGAGGGCGAGGAGTCTCCTCCCCTCTCCAGCTCGGCTCTTCTGAATCTCTCTCTCTCTCTCCCTCGCTCCGTCATCGCTGTTCCAACGACGACAATCTACGACGAGGTGAGAACCAGGCCACGACGGACGGCGAGGCGATGGACGTCGAGGCAACGGACGACAACGACAAGATCCGGCAGCAACGAACTGCGACGCGAACGACCGACTTGGCGACGAGATCCGGCGAGGAGACGATGCGAACGACCGACGAGGCGAGGCGCGACGACCGGCGATTCGAGCCTGACAAGCCTGGCTCGTGAGGCTCGCGAGCCACATCCGTCGAGCTCGGCTTGGGCTCGACCTACAGGCTCGAGCGAGCGAGGC
Organism: Begonia fuchsioides; assembly: GCA_003255005.1. Taxonomy (NCBI): domain Eukaryota; kingdom Viridiplantae; phylum Streptophyta; class Magnoliopsida; order Cucurbitales; family Begoniaceae; genus Begonia; species Begonia fuchsioides. The sequence goes on from QAOC01009049.1 coordinate 11,940, forward strand.
TCGCCACTGTTCCGGTCCGAGCGTGGCTCGGCTCGACACCTTACCGAGCCAGCCGAGCGAGCTATCGTCGAGCCAGCTCGCTCGTTTGCCGGCTCTAGCGTCAGCCCCACCCCCTCGCTCATCTCCACCATCTCTTCGCCACACCGCCCCCACTCAAAGCACTGAATCAGCGCTCCCACCTCCACCATCGTCACCCTCATCCCTAAAGTCTCTCTCGGACACCGCCGCCTTCCGACTCCGAACGGCAGCAGCCCAAACCCTTTGGTCTTTTCATACTCCCAGCTCCTGAATCTCTCCGGCTTGAACTCCGACTCGTCTTCCCAAAGTTGTGGGTCGTTGTGCACGGGGACGTGATATCCTCCGACGGTGCAGTCCTGGGCGGATTCGTGAGGGAAGAGTAGTGGTCCCACTGAGTACATTCGGAATGTCTCCTTTACGATGCCTTGAAGATATGGAAGCTTGGGGAGATCAGATTCTTCGATTAACCTGCCTTCTCCGACTTACTCGTCCATTTCTGCCTGAGCTCTAACAATGGCGTCTGGATTGTTCAGCAGTAAAGACAGCGCCCACTCCATTGTTCCTGCTGTGGTGTCTGTCCCTGCTGATAACATCACCTTTTGTGGTTGCAGAAGACGCCATTAGCAACAGTAATTTGTGAAGATCAAGGATTCAATGAAAAGAGAGGGAGTTTTCACTTGCATCAAGCCTCTGATGAGGGGATCCGAGTAGTATTCTGGATCCGTTCCTTGTAATCTGAGCAGAACTTGGATCATCGTTTTGCACTTTTCTTCCGGAGCCGCGCTTCTCTGTTCTTCGATCAAATTCTGCATGAATCTTTCTCGCCTTCTATGTAACTTCGCCTGCCTTTTCTCCATCTTATTCCCGCCGATCCACTTCAGAATCGGCAGAAAATCCACCATGTTCGTAACCTCGCTCACCTCAAATGTTTCCGACACAATTTCCTTGAATTCTCTAGCTTTCTCCATCTCCTCCGCGTCCTCCCCGTAATACCTCTTCCCGGCGATCGCTCTCATCATCAGATTGAGGGTCAGCTGAAAAAACATGGATTTCATCTCCGCCGTGTGAAACTCGTCTGTCGTCGACGTAGCTCGGTAAACTTTAACTCGTCGGCGCGTATGTCGGCGAACATCTGAACGCGATTGGCAGACATAAGTTCGACAACTGCTATGCGTCTTAGGTTGCGCTAGTGGTGGCCGTAAGAGGCCCTGATGTGCCTTCCTTGGGGTCGGCGCACTGTGATCGGAAGAATGCGCGCATGCAGGGCTCGAATTGGGGTTGCGTGCGGCAAACGAGAAAATGGGTTTTGGCGAATTGTAAATTTGGGTTGCGAAAGTAAAGTGGTAGGGAAATATGGGTGATTGGAGGATAAAACGATGGAATGGCTCGAAGAGGTAATGGGTTGACTCAGATGATCGAAGGATGGCCGAGAATCGGCTAGTGGAGGAAGGTGATAGCTCGGGGAATGGTTTTGGAATTCAGGAAGGTTAGTAATGGAGGATGAGGATGTACAAGTCGAACACTTTAGCAATCAAAGGGTTTACCTTGATAGACTTCGGTAGTGTTCGGATATGACTCACTGATCACACTCTCGAGGATTGACACACTCGGCCGAATGTGACTCACCAGAGAAGGAATGTCGGAAAGAGCTTCAACCAAAGGGAAAAAGGTACCATGCACAATTCTATTAAAATTCTCTCTACCTCTAAAGTGAGAGGTTGGTACAATTAAATACTAAAAACGTAAAAAGATAAGAAAGACAATTTAGGTCATTAGATTACATGAACGCCTAAGATTAGCTTCGGGAAGATCCTCGGTTGACTTTAGGTTCGATCCATTAAGGATATGCACGGCTAGATTTAAATGAAGACCATGCTTGGCCGAGGGTGACCCGTTGTTGACCGAGAAGTTGCACCAGGTGAGATAAGCTTCGAACAATGAAAGATTGGCTCGAGCCAATTTGTATCAGGGGCTTCTAAAATGCTCTCGGTGGTCAGCATGAAGTGGTACGTGGTCTGATTCCTCGGTTGACTGTCAATGGCTCGTAAGTGTGCGCGGGCTTATCTGAAGTGGCGATCCGGTGGTTGGTCATATCCCGGACTTCAAGGGATCCGCGCGGCTAATTTGGAAGGTTGTTGCTAGGCGATCTTCAAATGATTCTGGTAGCTTGAGCGCAGATTCTTTGGATGAAAATCCTCGGTGATTCGCCGGTGGTTCCATGAACGGCTTATGCGCGCGCACCCAGTTGATTCTTTGACATCAAGAGATCTGTTCGTGCTAATTCGAACATTGTCCTTTCCTTGACCAAATGATCAGATTACTTAGAGATTTAAGTAAAGTGGCCGATGAGATTTGATCAAGGTCTCTTAGTTGATCGAAGGTGGGCTGTTGCTTGACCATTGGTTGATCAAGGTTCGGCCGAGGCGGTCCTTTGTGGGCCTTCTCCTATGGAATGTGCGTTCCTCTTCTTTGGGCTGCTTTTCTCTTCATTCTCTATGGTTTATTGCTGACTAAATAAAAATGTGGTCGGACTCGGTATTATGGGCCGAGGACTCGGTTTTCATGTGAGATACGCGGGATCCGAGATGATTGGATCGGACGTTCTCTCACGCCGGCCACTTATTTCCTTTGGACTGAAATCCCCGTCGACGACCTTTTGTCTGTTGGTCGTCGATAGAGGTTCGGAATGTTGTTCGTTGAGCGCGTCGGGGGCGGGAGTGGTCGGACACCATGTGATCGAGACTTTAAGTCGTTCCTGATGATGTTCGGAAGGTATTTTCGAGACTATTTTTCCTGCAAAATAAGTAACTAAGTTAGTAAAATCTCTCGTACTCGTCGGAGCTGGGTCCATGGTGTGCTCCGGTTGAACATCAGCCAGAGAATTGAGGTGTAATCGCTGCCCAGGTGTTTTCCGGCGGAGAGGTGAGGGCGGTTTGCGAAGGTTACGTCGTTTTTGGAGAAGCATTCTTCTGCAGCAGAGGGCGAGGAAACAACGAGGACCGGCCGGGAACCGAAGCGGAGGTAAAGAAGAGGGCCGTGATGGGCGGAGATGTTGGCGAGCGTCCGGTGAAGGGGCTTTTTGAGGAGGTGGAGATGGCCGAGGAGTGGAAGACGGAGAGCGGGGCTGAGCGGAAGCTTGTTGTTGACCCCAAACAAGAGCCTGGACAGAAAATGGAGCAGAAGAAACAGGGGAAAGAGGCAGTAGATCAGAGCAGACATGGAAGGAGCTAGCCAAAGATGGGAAACACTGAAAAGGACGGAGAAAGGGTATGATAAAAAGCGGAGGATCCGAGCAGCAGCGATGGCACGAATGGACGGCAATAGGAGACGGACGTGGGTGGAAGAAGAAGAAAGGTGGTTGCTCGGGTAGAATGGAGCATTCAGACAGGAGGATGCCTAGGTCTATTCAGTGTTCTAGATAGCAGAAATGGTGCTGCAGATGCTGCAGGAGATGAGGAGAGTGCTTTGATGGAGGATGGAGCTGGCCCAGACTTGGTGCTACGGAGGATCCCTTCTTTTTGTTTCCCTCTCTTCTGCTACAATGTCCGCCGTTATTTTGGCTCGCTTCAATTCTTCTTCGCCGGTCAAATGAGGTGACAGCACGAGAATTGATATTTGACCTAATTTTTCCTATGCTTGGTTGTTCTTACTGTTACCAACACTGAAGATGGTAATTATACAGATTATTTATTGAAATTATATTTATTTGAGGATGTTCATTACCCATAAAAAATAAAGTTTGTGATGTCGGTTGAAATATTAATTGAAAGAATAAATTGATATTTATTCTCAATTTTATTTTCAAGTAGGGAATATAAAAGATTGACGCCTAGGGCATGCTCCCATGAAGGCGATGGGGGAATTATAGCCTCTTGTCCAAGAGAGTCTGGACACCGACGAAAAGCACCGTCAAAGACAAACTGATTTCACGATATTCAGATCTGCCATCGAGGTCTGCCAGCATTGAACCGCTAGTGGCAATTCCATCATCGAACTGGAGACAAAATCGAGAGGCAATGAGGCGCCCACAGCCAAGCCAGCTACACCACCATCGCGGGAGTCTTCTTCTCATACCGATGCGCCAATTTCCTCGATAACGAAGACTAGCGCAGCCAAGGCAGCAGCTGCTCCGCCTACTCCACCACCGTGACCGATCAGAACCACCCGCTCCAATATCGATAGCCAATACAACAAATATTGAATTAACAAATTACTTTTAGTTTCTTTGCGCATCATGCATTACTTGATTGCATCGATTATTAGTTTACATGTCAACAAATATGTTTAAATAGTAGGATAAGATTGGACTTCAACTCTCTACACTCGAAAGTGTTATTGGAGCAACAAGAAAGGAGGTCATTTCGATTTAGAATTAGAATAAATAAGTAGCCTATGAAATTGAGAAATTACTTGTATGCTTAATGGCAAAGTTTTGGTTCAAAAGGCCCATTAGCAAATGAACCGCATCGCATGACCAACTATCTTCAATTTTCCACTTATCTTATCCCCACAGGCCACATGACATATCGAATCGATCCAAGAAACATAGGTGAACGGCCATGAAATCCCCCTGCAATTTCATGCAAGTTCCACCCAAATCAACTCCCCCTTCCCCAAGATTCCCCCTTTTCCCTCGTCTGACCACCCTCCGTCCCTCTCACTTTCACCGCTGCAGTGACCTCATCGATTTTCGGACCGCAGTTCCCATTATCTCAAAACCCTCCGCGCTGTCCATTACCACTGTTACGAAAAGGTCCTGTCCAGTCAATGCCCTTGCCGCCGGAAATGGGTCGCCGGCGGCGTTTTCTGAGATCGACATGGTGGAAAACAACCGAGGGATTTTCACACCCAAGCAGAACAAGGTCGTTGTCCTCTGGGACCTCGACAACAAGCCGCCTCGTGGACCGCCGTACGAGGCAGCGATGGCTCTCCGACGATTAGGCAATCGTTTCGGCGACGTGATCGACGTCTCTGCCTACGCCAACCGCCACACCTTCGTCCACTTACCTCAGTGGGTGCTGGAAGAACGGAGGGAACGGAAGCGATTAGATATCCTAGAGCGAAAGGGTTTGTCTACGCCTTCGGATTTGTACGTATGCGGCGTCTGTGGGCGGAAGTGCAAAACCAATCTGGATCTGAAGAAGCATTTCAAGCAACTCCACGAGCGAGAGCGGGAGAAGAAGCTGAGCAGGATGAGATCTTTGAAAGGCAAAAAGCGTCAGCGTTACAAAGAGAAACACATATCGGGAAATGAGAAGTACATGGTGGCTGCGAGGTCCTTAATCACTCCGAAGGTGGGATATGGGTTGGCTTCTGAACTGCGGCGAGCGGGGGTTTTCGTGAAGATGGTGGAGGACAAGCCTCAGGCGGCTGACTGGGCGCTGAAGAGACAAATGCAGCACTCCATGAGCAGAGGCGTCGACTGGCTGGTTCTGGTCTCCGACGATTCTGACTTTTCGGAGATGCTGAGGAGGGACAGGGACGTCAATTTGAGGACGGTGGTGGTCGGCGATCGGGACAGAGCTTTGGGGAGACACGCCGATTTGTGGGTTCCTTGGACCGGCGTCGAAAATGGGGAAATTACAGAGGAAGATCTGCAGCTCAACAGCCGCCAGAGAAGCGAAGAATCTGAAGAGGCCGGCTATGGATTGGATAGCATCGGGGATGAGCTTGTCAGCGCAAGAAGAGAGCTAAACGGGCTGAGAATTTCTGCATTTTCAGAAGGGGAAGACGAAGACGACTATTTGTTGAGTTACAGTGAAGACGAAGATGAAGAAGACGATGAATACCTGTGATTCGACGCCATGGATAAGAGCAGGATAGACACCGAATCAGGTTAGAGAAACAAGCTGATTGACTTCTTTTTCTTGGGTCGTCTTCAAACCTCGAAGCCATTAAAGCCATGTCTTTTTAATGCAGAAGTTGCCATGATCAACAGTATCCAATACCAGAAAACAATCAGATGGATGATTCCATCGCCGACAGCAACCTTAGAACATCATTATGTCTTGATCACCTCTTCTTTCAGATAGATTTACCACAGCAATAGAACATGATTTCATTCTTTCTAGCTTCCATGTTTCGAGCTGTTCTTGAGTACATTAACTGGAGAATGACACTATCTGCAAATAGACAGATCATTTTTAATCCAGGTGTGCTTATTTTTTGAACAAATTAGCTTGGTTTTCCTAATGAGAAATGTGTTTATGAACTCAAATCACAGAGCCTTCAATCATCAACGGAAAGAACGATTTTCGCTTACTTAGCTACTTTGATTCCACCGTGATTAGCTACTTTAACTCCCCCTCAATCCTTAATCATTGCAGTATGCCTTGAAAGATGGGCTGAGGCTCGTAGTGTGAAAACTTCCAACTTTTTGTCAAAGTTTAGAGCCCTTAAGAGGGCCATCACCGCCAGAATTGGCAGAAAATGGTGCAAATCGGCCTGGGGACTTGCAACCAAAATCCTAACATAATAATCATTTTCACCATCACTAATTGACTACCAATTTTAAATCCAACAATATTAAATTATATATTATGGTAAAAATCAATAAAGATGTCATCGCCCGACAGTGCTGAGTTCCTCTCCTAATGGCCGAAGGTCCGATCCCGACCTTCATCTCTCTATCCCGAGCATCAAATAGTAAGTTCTATATGTAATACATAATGAATGAGTTTGCCTAAAATTTCCCCTAAGTTATCGACAAAAAGAAAGTAAAATGACTGTCGAATTTCTTTGTTCGGTTCAGATTCCCTCTTTATGATATTTCCTTTTATAATTAAAAGACTGATTAAAGCGGACGATCATCTGAAACAGAGTCATGATGCTGAATGTGCATTATTTCGTTCATTGTAATTGTGGATCTGTCTATTTTCCTATCATCTCTTAGACTTTTTTAGAGAGGTATAGAGTGAGGAGTTCATTATTTCATTTCCCTGTGTCACGTAAAACGTGCATAAATCTTTTTCGGTACTATAAGTTCTAAGCTTATTTACAGATAGAATTGATTACTATTTTAATCGTGCAATCAAAATTTGTTTGATTTTTTGAAGTAAGCATGTAATGTATGATCGAGTTTGTGTAGATGAGTCATTTATTATTTGGTCTATTTGAAGCACAAAGAGATTTTTTTGTGTAATTGATGTAATACGTTGCTTTAGAATTGTTAGAAAATCATGAGTTTTTAGGAGATATATTCCATCTTTTAGGGTAATTAACTCGATTAACAGACTCACACCGACCCTAACTTGTACGGGTTAGGTCAAGTTTGGGTCAAATTAGTAACATAACCCAAAAGAGTTACCAATTGTAGTCCTTAATAGATCGGGTTGGGTCGATTTAAGTGCAAACCTAACTCATGCCCACCCTTATAATATATAAATCATATAAAATACAAAATAATTATTGTCACCTAAACAACACAGAAGTATCAAAAACCTCAAGTATCATATAGTCACGAGTAATGGAAAATTATGTGCACCCTCCGTATACAAAAAAGTACTTAATAACATGGGTAATAAGGAATCTCTAGAATTGTACAAAGTATTTATCTCCGATGGTGCCGGCCCTAAGCTTGGAAAATCTACCACTCTCATTGGTGTTCTCTATTACTATTTTTCAATCACAATTTGATTGACACGTACTCCTGTTGCGTTACTCGTGGATAACTCGGGTGACATGTTGGATCTTGAAACCGCTTCCTTTTTTTCAGTTTCTTTCCAACTCGTGATAGTAGGCTTTGGGAATGTAATATTTCTCTAATAATGTGAGTTATTCTCCATTTTCATTATAATGTTTTCAAATAAAAACGGTAGGGTCTACTTTATTTATAGCTACTAATTCATGTTGCAGTGTTTTCAAATATGCTCAAATGATGGCTCGCTGATACAAATATTTATATGCTGCTTAACTTTTTTATTTTGATAAGTTATTGTTTATGTTAGGGATGGGCATGGATTGATTGATGCCGGTTTTCTAATCGATCGAAACTGACCCAACTGGTTTTTGGTTCAAGAATTCGAACCCCCAATTGAGCCGGCAATGGATTTTCTAACCCAAAAAAAAAAAAGTATTATCTAAAAAAGAATATTTACCAATTAATCTACTCATTTGCAATCTTGCACCCTTTATTTCCCAAAAGAAATGACCATATTATTGAATTATAGCCAACTACTAACTCACATTGAATAAACATGAAAACAGTTTCAATTCAATCTAATTTTTTTAAAAAAAATTCATAAAATGTAGTATGGTGGTCGATTTGGTTTTGGTAGAAGACATAACCCCGACCGGTAGCTTAAACTATAAAACGCTATCTCACTTAACTTTTTTACAATAAATAAAATGAACTAACTCAGTCTAACTTAAAATCTTTGATTTTGCTCACGGGTCAGTTCGGTTCGCCCGACCCTAGTTCATGTCAACAAATCATCACTAGAATACTTGTTTCGTAGCGTTAAACACAATGCCGTGCAATAATTTTCTTCGCCTTTTTGGCTTCTCTTCTTTCACTAGCTTTCTTATATTCATGGCGACTTACGGAAAAATGAGGCAAATCCCTTAGAAATACATATATTTATAAGGTAAATGCTAATGTATATTACTGAGAATGAAGTACTTGAAGCACATACCTAGGCTTTTTATTAGCAAGACACATTTTAATAACATATATATGAGTTTAATATTATTATTTTTCACTAGAATTTGAACCACGGCTGAAAACGGATTTTCAATTTTCGTAGTTAAACGGCGACGTATTGAAAAGTGAAGGTGCTCCACCGGCACGTGCAAGGAAAGACAAAATGTAATGATGGATTCGCACCGTTTCTTCCCACTGTGTGGGCCCCACTCCTATCATGTCTCACTTCCTTCGTCTTTGACCGACAGCACTTCCTCCCGCTCAAACGTCGACGTTTGGGCAGGGCCCCACTACCAGACTGGCTTAACGGTAGATCAGATCTGTGGGCCTGATTCTCTGCTCGTCCACTGGGGACCCACCTCATATCATTGTAACTTTAATCTCCTCGACCAAGTCGTCGTCGCAATCATCATTCGCATCACCTCCACGTACGAATCATGCGCAAGATTAACGGCTCCGATTGTGCCGTCTGAGATGGTGAAAATGGACGGCTGTTGTCGTGATCAAAGGGGCAAATTGGTTGAGTAAATGAATAATAAGGAAAGGGTAATCTCCTATGATAGAGTACGTGGTTTAGGGCAGGGTGTGTGAAGGACGTGACAGGAGATGACATATTTGTATAATATAAAGTCAAAAATGATATAATTATCCTAAGCATGGACTTGGACATAGAATGACGTCCTCTTTTATTTTTCTCACAAATCGTATGATCGCATCAATTTAATTTGCTACGTCACAATGTTATAATTAGACTTTTTCTAGCGTGTTCGTCTAAAATATGTCATAACCTTTACCCTTGACAACAATTCTCGATCCTAGGATGGTGATAAAAAATTTGGATTAATAGCCGTTTTGTCATTGAGTTTAAATGTATGAGGCTAAAAAAAGCTTGAATTTTAAAAAAACTCTTTTGCCATCAGCAAACGACCATTGGGTGGAGCAACTGTAACAACCATCATTTACTTTTAGAATTTGTGACTTTAAAATGGAAGTGTTTATGATTTTGTTTTATGAATGTTGGGTAAATATTAAAGAATTAAAGTATTGTCGATGTTAGCAATTTAGTAGGTTGAAGGTGATAAAGAAAATAAGGTTTAAAGGGGTATAAGTAATGATGTTATTCGAAAATGTTAGAAAATATTCTAATTGTTTAAGAATATTTTCGGTCGACCCCAGAGTTTAACAATACGACCTTTAGGTCGACCCAAGAGTTTAGAAAGGGTCGACACAATTGAATACTTTAGGTCGACCTCAGGATTTAAGAGGGGTCGACACAAATCACTATCGGGAACACTTTTGGTTGACCCCAGCACCGAGCGGTCGACACAAATGACTCTTGGGAATAGATTGGGTCGACACCATGGACGAGCGGTCGACACCTTCACCGACGGAAGTTGAAAGGTCAGACGAAATTCAGTTGAATTTGATCCGTGGACGTAAAGGAAATATTGTTTTTTTATTAATAAAAGACATAAAAAAGCATTTTGCTGCCATGTTTCAGCAGACACGAATTTTTATCTTTATTCTCTCTAAATTTTCGTGAAGGTTTAAGCTCAAGGTATTCATCTATTCTTTGAGTTTCTCTTAAGTTAGTGATGATAAAATAATGGTATTACATGAATTGATGGATAAAAATGAGTGATTAGAGTTTGCTTCCCTCATAAGAGTTAAAGTAGACTCTTAGAGTGATCTATAGCCTTTTGAATCACTCAATTCGAAGCTATGTACACAAAGTTATGGACGTCGCAAGTCAACGTACAGAAACTGGGGAGAGCTGCGGTCGACCCCTTATAGGTTAGGTCGACCGGTTCTTGATTTAAAAATGCATGGCTCTCTGTTTTGTCAACATGGGTCGACCCCTTATGGGTTGGATCGACCGGTCTTTGGTTTCCAGAGATGAATGCTCACTGTTATGTCAACATTGATCAACACTTTATGCTACGATAGTTTTATGAACTTGGTGTCTTCTAAGAAGTTATAGAAGACCATTTAAGGAATAATTTGAGACCCGTAGCATCACGAATGAATTTATATAGAGAAAGTTATAGTTATTCAAATTTGGAATAATAAGTTATGACTTTATGCAATAAAACAAGTCATATTATTCGATTTCTCATCTTTGAATAATTTATACGTTTAGGTTACCAATTGGATTAAAAAGGAACTCAAGTTGAGTAATTCAAGAAAGCGGTTAAGGTAAGATTATGATGCATGTGATTGGCCCTTAAGTGATACTACATTATAAAGATTAAGATTATTGTTTGTTAATGCTTTGATATATTGGACTGTTTGAGGTGTAATGCACAATACACCGACCTCAATTTATTTGATGGTTGTTTGTGTGTTTGATTGATATTGTTTGTTAGATTCAAAGATATGATAAATGCATGTTTTGTTTATTAAGCATTGTACATGAATCATGCATCATGTTTTACTCAAAACAACGAAAATGAATTTCTCATGCATGATTTTCATAGACAACAGAACATGATATGAAGAAAGAACAAAGGAAGATTCATGAATTCATGTAACAGTTTGTTGTTGATGAGGGATTTGAGTTAGTTGTCTTTCGTGGACGTCATAGTTAACCTCTCAATTTCCCATCATAGTTCGCCTCACAATAATCTCCTAGCTATGGTAACTAAAGAAAAAAATTAATGTCAAAATTGAAATGAAATTGCATAGTTTTACAAAAGTTCATGCATGTTGCACATTTTATAGTTTTTATGTCTTACTGAGTTTTAGGCTCATTAGAAGGACTTTATAATGTAGGTGAGGAGTTTGATGCTCATGATGATAATCAATGATGATGAAGGGTGTCCATGGCGAGCATTTGGGTTGTTAGTGCGAAGAGAACCAGATGACATGGTTTTTCATGTAATGTAAATAAATGTTTTGAAGTCAAAGTTTAAACGTATGGTATAGTTTATAAAACAGGTTGTAAGAAACATGTTTTTGAATAACTATTTTGCATGGTTTGTAATAACTACATTTGACAGCTTTTGAATGTAAATTATGAGTGTTTCTAAAATGTTTGATTTTATATTGTCATTTAATTAAAGACGAGTTCATGTATTTTAGTCTTCTGCTGTAATCGAAAATGATTTTATCATTGGTTATGAATCTTAAAAGAAATAAGGTATAAAAAAAAAAATTTCTCTAAATGTTTCAAGGATTTTCAAAACGGGATGTTACAGTAGCCCATCAAATTATTTGCTCAGTTCCTATAACCCAGTCGGTCACATATGATACAAAGGAATAGAAACAAGAGTGACGTTCGGGACTAGATCAATGCATAACTCTATCTCATGGTCTGGGGATAACTCTGACAACTCATTTGAAAACACTAGGAATACTCGTGCACATCAGTGAGACTTAGATCCTGCCAAGCAATCTCAACTTCGACGTCAACCAACCAAAAATTTCTATGTTGTTCTAATCAACAAGGACCATACAAACAACTTCTCACAATTGGAATCGTTGTTGTCACATTTGGACCAATGCGCAAAATGAAAACTGACCAATCCTTAGTAGTCAAATGACTTTCTTCGAGTCACAACATATTGTCGCAAAATACTTTTGAAGTCAATACATATCCATAATCAAATCAAACTGATCCATGAGTAGTACAATCAAGTTTGCTGAAAACTTGAGGTTATCAATCACCATGCAATTTGATTGGCATATAGACGAAATACCACAATGTGCCCCCAAGTCTCTAACTTGAGTGTTGACACAAACAGTGAATAAATATAGAATAGTCTCGACCCAATATCAAATAAAGCTCGTAAACAAGAATGAGATATCATAACCGTATCGTCAATACCCTTGTTGAGCTGTTGATATGGCTCTTCATCAGCTGCAACTCCTAATGTCTATGCAATCTCTCCCGAGAGAGAGCCTTGCCCCTTCCTCATCTACCGACCTCCCAAAAGTATGCTATGTAAGAAGATCAAGAAGATTGTCTGTTATATTTGCTGCGAGGCCAGCGATGCTTTGATAGTGAGAGTTTCTAGAAATCCTTATCGGAGGCATGATTATCTAAGACCATAACAGAAATTTTTCATCAACCCAAAATCTTTAAATTTTTAAGGAACCATTTCATCATGCTATAAATTGCTTTGATAACATCTTAGATATGTCCGACTTGATAATATCTTAGATTCAATTATTTATCTATTTTTTTTAGTCGTGACACCAAAAACAAAATAGTATTCTAAATATAATAAATTCAAACTTTGCCAATTTTTTTTTTTGAGAATTTAAAATAGGGGTCTTTACAAATATACTTCATCAAAATAGCCATAGCCTACGTGACGACTTGTCTTGTTATGGTAGACGGGTGTTCAATTCCCATATCGGCCAGGAATATCGATATGATGGGTTGGGGGGCTCAACAACCAATACATGTATCATATATGCTCGTAGATTTGCATTTACTAAACACCTAAAGCTTGGGCCACGAGTCTGTCTCTTCAACTGTGTTTTCGCATCTATAGAAAGTGGGATGTCGATGTTGGAGGGCAGGAGGGTGGGGAGGTGTCTGGCAATACAAAGAAAGCTTGGAGACGACTGTTTGGGAATTTGAGGCTACATTCTCTCTCTCTCTCTGTCTCTCCCAGCCTCCCATGAAGATTTCCCATTTTCAAGTTATGGGATTGGATGATTCTTCTATTTTCTTCTTTGTGTTTTATAATTCTAGTGATGTCCACAGGTGGTGACGCTAGAACGCAGTGAACTTCTCTGAATGCCGATTACCTGGTTTGATTGGTGTCCACTGTCCAGCGAAAAGCTGTAGAGAGAGAGAGAGAAAGGGAGCCACCGAAAAGCAAGAACGCCTTATCATGAAAGCAAGCGAAAACCAAGGGCCGATTGGACAGCCCAACACACACGCACACCAATCTCTTTCTGTGCATGACTACAATTTCTGCCCTTTCTCTCTCTCCTCCTTCTCTCTGTCTTCCATTGTTATATTTTCTCATGGCTTTTCTCCCATTTTTTCAAATGGAAAAATCACAAGTCAACCTCGTCTCATCATTTGGTCTTGCTTCTCCCAAGCACTCACCCCATTTCCCACTTTCCTTCTCAATTTTCACCACCTTCTTCGTCTTCTCTGATCATCCTCCTTGTATAATTACCCTCCATTCTCTCTCGTCTTCTCCTCCTCCATGGGAGTAGCCATGAAGGTCCATCAAGTCGCACGTGGGTTCTGGGAGCTCGAACCGCTCTCCCTCTCCCTCGCCTGCAAGCGTCTCCGTCCCCTCACTCCCAAGCTTCAAACCAGCAATGATTCCACCATCTCCTCCTTCGACCTCAAGACCTTCATCAGGCCAGACTTGGGCCCCAGGCCAAACCCCTCTTCTTCCTTCTCTTCGGAAGACAAGAGAGATTTACTTCCAGTTACGCTCGCTCTTATGTTACAAAATGCTGTGATCTGTAACCCAAGTGTGAGTCCGGGTGATTTGTTGGTGCAGGTGGAGACGCTTCCAGGAGGGACAAGATGGAACCCGACTCAAGAACAGATTGGGATACTGGAGATGCTTTACAGGGGAGGAATGAGGACTCCCAATGCACAAAAAATTGAGCAAATCACAACCCAGCTCGGTAAATATGGCAAAATCGAAGGTAAAAATGTATTTTATTGGTTTCAGAACCACAAAGCCAGAGAAAGACAGAAGCAAAAGCGAAACAGTCTTGGTCTTTGCCACAGCCCAAGAACAGCTGTAGCAAACTCTAGGGTATGCTCCTGATAAAATTCTTCCAGCTTTTATGATTTTTGAAGTTGCAGAGAAAAAAGGGTTTCTAGTGGAATTGATGTCCAGGTAGAGGGAATGGAACATCAAAGGGATGAAGATAGTTCGTTCAAAAGAAAGAACAGGAGCAGGGTATTCGAAAGCTTAGAAGAGGAGATCGTCAGCGTAATCCATGAAAAAGAGGAAGAAGATCAAGGAGATGGAACTTTGGAGTTATTTCCATTACACCCAGAAGGTAGATGATGAAGAAGTTCAACGTTTTTCAAGCTTCTACTCAAATCCAGTCCCCTGGAACCTACTTTCATCTGCTTTTTCTTCTTTTCCAAGCCTTGTGCAAGATTATTATTCCTAATTCAAATCCAGTAATTTCTGGCTCTCTCTCTCTCTATTTGTGTCAATGGAGAGTGACTGTGACGAGTCTGTGGAGCATCTTTTTGAGTCTTTGACGAAGAGAAGGGGTTAAATCTAAACTTTTAGGTTAAAAGCTAGAGGCTATGGATGGACACAGAAGTCCACGCAAATAGTTAATTCTTCTTCCTAAACCTAGCCACTTGATCGACGGTCTGTCTCTGATATTTGATGAAGTCAGGGAAAATCAACGGCCAGGATGGGCCCTGATCAATTATTCTCAAATTCACTGTAACTGACGTGGGAGTTCTAACGACTAGTGGTGAGTGGGGCCCTTTTATTGATTTTGGAGGGAATAGAAGAGCACCAAGTTTAAAACATTGTCATTTCCTATAATTTAAGATTTTTTGAACATATCCGAAAAAATGAGGATGACTTTGAAATGATCGTAACTTATAAAGGGATATGAGTTTGGAGCTGAAATTCAGAAGTTTTCTAAATGAATAAGAGTAAAAGAATACCTCAAAATTTGGCACAATTCTCACGGATGGTTTGAGGATTGTGGAGGCGAGATTGAAGACAAATGCAGAATGGTCAGAAACGGGAATTTACAGTAAATTGTGGTTCCTTTCACGTAAAAATGGATGCTTGAGCTGATGAACCACACTCTCACCCTTAGACCATGAATATGACTGGAGAAATGTGGTAAGGATAGGTCGTCCTAGCTCAAAAGGATGACCAACTCCGGTTGTCTCTCAGTGCCCAGAATATGGGTTCCGAAGACCGAGTCTTTGGAGAAAAAACTCTAAAGGGGGAGATTCAAAATTTGAAAAGAAAAATCTTCTAAATTCAAATATGAGAATTACATTCAGCATAGGTAATATTAAATAGGAAAACTAAGCAACATCACGTTTTTCATCAGACGGCCCAAAACATCTCCAAGAAGCACAATCCATGGCATCAAAGATGAATCAATCAGGAGCCTTCATGTGATGCTCATCCTTCAGCTCATTAAGCTCCTAGGAAATGTCCAAAATGCCCTCCCAAATAATAATTAGATAACCCTAGAATTTTTCATGCAAATCCATGCAACAAACGCGTGAAAATAATAAAAAAAACTAATAAGATTGTTTCCTGGGTAGGTTGTGCTGCCCTCTCTGTGTTGGCTGTAGTTGACTAGACAAACAACATCTAATTTTAATGTTCTACCTTTCGTTGGAAAGGTTGAGAAGTTAAATTTCTTTCCTCAGAAGGAGTCGTTTTGATTTAAGGCCGTCAAGATCATCAAAAAAAGCCAAAAAGCTTCGGGGGTCCAAATGCAGGTTCGGATCTAGACTCCTCGGGTTTTGTTTGATGTTCCGCCTCTTCTCCAAGCCAAGTTATAACATATTTTTGTCTTTCTTGATCTTCCAAAGTTGGCTTATAAATTGATGTGCCACGGATGGCACCACTCGATTGATGAAGCAAACTATTTTTCTAATGAGTTTGTTAATTTTGTAGGAGGCTCTTTTCATAAAAGGCTTATCAAGAAGCCAATTATGAAGGGAAAAACATGCTTCCTTTTTGACAACTCTTTTGCATCCGTGGCATGGANGAGGAGCATGAAGGAAGTCTCGGGTTTATAAATTCCTTGCTGTTTTTTTTGAAAGCCCGATTGTATTTTGCCTTGCATGGTTTACGTGAAAACCATGCAAGAATGTGTTGTTTATTTCTTTGATGTTTGTTGTTTAGTGTAGTGGCTGCAAGTGGGAGGTTAAGTTGTATTAGGAGGGGTTGCAACCACGTTTTTGCTGCCCATGCCTCTCTTTTGGTGGAGATGTCTTTGTGGGCCCCACTTGCCATCCCTCTTTTGATGATTTGCTTAGGTTTTTAGGAGGCCATTATGCCACCCTTTGTAGCTCGTGGAAAGGGGGGGTTTTAACCTCCCTTTCTCAGCATTTTGGAAGATAGAAAAGAATTGGATAAAATTTTGGAAGCTTGAGGCTCTCAAACCCTTTCCTTTCTCATGGCATTTCATTCAAGGTGAGTAATATCCTTGTTTTGGTTTGTCTTGGTGTTGGTGATTTTGCTAGAGTCACTTAACCTTTTATTCCAACCTTCCTCCTCACTTGATTAGGATCAAGGTAAGCTTGGAAGTCACATAGCCCTCATTCCACCTTATTTGTTTTCGGGTCTTTGCTGTTTTTGGTGTAGCTTTTGTTTTTGTTCCCTTACCCGAGTGGATTTTGTGCATCAAAAGTCCACTCCGTGCAAACTTCTGTTTTCCGTGTGCTAATGTCCTAAAATTTGGGCTGTGCATTCCTCATTCACATTTAGAAATACTTGCTTTTGCATGTCACTCCCATATTTCTTCAATTCGAAGTTGTGCACGTTCCTTTCTCCACCTCTCTAGTGGATTATTCAATTCAGACCCATTCTGTCGACCTGATTTCAAATCTTCATAACTTGTAATCCAGCAGTGAGTTTGCCTCCAAAAACCAACCATTATCTTCCCCTTTCCTTGAAGTTATTTTCTGTCAATTTTTGGCTTCCCAGATTACCTACATCGAAAGTTGTGCAAAGATCATCTCAAACCTTCTGCACTGTCTAAAACAGTTTTGTCTGTTTGTGCACCAGAAGTTCACCCCGTGCCATTTTAAGTTTATCACGTGCTATCACTCTGAAATTTTAACAAAAGTTAGCCCATTCCCTTAAGTTTCAATCCACAAAATCTTAGCCCAAGGGCCCGTATGAATTTGGAGCTCTAGTGTGTTCACTCCCCTATTTCTGCAAGCCATTCTTGTTCTCCCGGCAGATTACCTTGTCTTTCCATTTGTCCCCTTTTATCCCGACACCTCCTAACCCCGAGCGTGTCATTTGGTATCAGAGCCAAAGATCCCTTCCCACACATTCCTTTTCATTTGACTTGTTTCAGGTTGCAAGATTAAAACATGAGGAGACATTATGGAGTAACCCGTGAAGCAACCCGAGACATTGTTCCACCACATGAGCGGTCATCGATGACTCCCATTCCAAGATGTGCCAAATCAAGCCTCCAAAGTCAACTTGAAGACATCAACCAGAGGCTAGATTTTTTTATACAACGTTTGGATAGAACCACAACACCAAGAAAGTCACCGATAATCCCGGCTTCAAAGAGATGGTCCGATGATATCAAAAGAAAAGCTCGGTTGCAAGAATCCGAGGAACACCAAACCGATTCTTTCCTTTTTTCCACTCCCATGTCTATGGTCAAGGAACAACCACACATGATGAAGCCGTGCAGCCCAATGCATAAACATGAAGAAGGCACTTGGCCATGGAATAAAGAGACTATGAACTTGGAATCTCTCGGCCTAGACTATACGAGCTCTCCATGTTCCTCCAAAGAAGCCATGACCGTAATGGAAGATACCACTCCTAGAAGAAACCCGAGCCAAGAAGGGTTTTACTACCTCACCAAAGAAGGAGTGAGTTATGCTAAGGTAGCCTCCACGGATGTTAAAGAGAAAAAGGAAATGAAGCCATTCACCGAGCATGCAAATGCTCTCATCCAAGTGACCGAGAAGCAAAACTTGGACATCTCCAATCCATTTCGTATGGAAGCCTCACACCGATGCACGGAAGCTAAGGAGGAGCTTAAAGAGCTCCTAGTAATCAGCCCTCAATGTGAAATTAGCCAAGAGATTGAAGGGGCCAAACCGCACAAGGTTGTGGCCGAGATGTATGACTTACCTCAACCTTTGAATCATGAAGTTCTTGATAAATTGTGGATTGATAATCCGTGCTATGATGATAATGCTGTTTTGTTGGAGGACAATTTTGGGATTGATATTGCGGGTGAACTAATGGGTGCAAACAAATCATTGATCAACGATCACAATATATTGTTGCCTATTAATGTGGCTGTTATTATGGAACATGGTTTGGATATTTCTATGTGGAATCATAAATATTGGCTTGTTGCATTTCAAGAGGCCGAGAAGTTAGAAAAGTTGTGGGGCCAACTTAAGAAAGGTATTTTGGGAGAGAGCTATTTCAATGGTCTAATCTCATGGTGCACCAAAGACCATAGCTCCATTAAGGCCCCTAGTGTCCATTGTCCCAAGGAGAAGATAGTGATCAAATGGATCCCAAGAGATCAAGCAAAACATCATGAGGTCACGGGAACAATGTGCAAAACTAAGGGGTTGCATGAAAAGTTCAAGCCAACCACCCGGGAGAAAATTTTTTCCTATGATAAACTTATGTGCCGGGCACAAAGGAGGACCAAGTTCAAAGAATGAGACTTGGTATGGCTCAACTTACAAAAGGAAAGGTTCTTCAAGCAACAAAGGTCGAGATTTAAGCCATGGACCGAGGGACCTTTCATGATAACAGAAAGAGTTGGACTTAATGCCTATCGACTCAAGTTACCCGGGATGTATGAAGTGTCGACTACCTTCCATGACCGAACCCTATTGCCTTTGATGAAGATTGCATGGAAGAGGAAGAGATGGAAGCCAATTTGGATTTGAGGACAAATCCTTTCCAACCTTGGGTGGATGATGTGCCACGGATGGCACCACTCGATTGATGAAGTAAACTATTTTTCTAATGAGTTTGTTAATTTTGTAGGAGGGGCTTTTCATAAAAGGCTTATCAAGAAGCCAATTATGAAGGGAAAAACATGCTTCCTTTTTTACAACTCTTTTGCATCCGTGGCATGGAAGGGTGATCCAAACCACCTAGGTGATGATAGCACCACTTTTGGTTTCGGCCCAGGATGACCTCCGGGGCTTGTGCGGCTGTTTTGAACGCCTTCCGGACCTGTTTTGGACAAACGTGCTTCTACAAAAATGTGGCCCACATCTTAAGGTTTCCAGCATGGGGCAGATTATAAAATTTGGACAACAACTGCCTAGCCAACGATCGCCATTACAGAGACCTCCAGAAGATAGAGCGGCCCAAGAGCATCCAACCCATGGTGGCTGATCCATGGCCATGTTTGGCCCCAACGGAAAGGAAGGCTGAATTTCATCTTTGTCCTTCATGNTGTTTTTGTTCCCTTACCCGAGTGGATTTTGTGCATCAAAAGTCCACTCCGTGCAAACTTCTGTTTTCCGTGTGCTAATGTCCTAAAATTTGGGCTGTGCATTCCTCATTCACATTTAGAAATACTTGCTTTTGCATGTCACTCCCATATTTCTTCAATTCGAAGTTGTGCACGTTCCTTTCTCCACCTCTCTAGTGGATTATTCAATTCAGACCCATTCTGTCGACCTGATTTCAAATCTTCATAACTTGTAATCCAGCAGTGAGTTTGCCTCCAAAAACCAACCATTATCTTCCCCTTTCCTTGAAGTTATTTTCTGTCAATTTTTGGCTTCCCAGATTACCTACATCGAAAGTTGTGCAAAGATCATCTCAAACCTTCTGCACTGTCTAAAACAGTTTTGTCTGTTTGTGCACCAGAAGTTCACCCCGTGCCATTTTAAGTTTATCACGTGCTATCACTCTGAAATTTTAAAAAAAGTTAGCCCATTCCCTTAAGTTTCAGTCCACAAAATCTTAGCCCAAGGGCCCGTATGAATTTGGAGCTCTAGTGTGTTCACTCCCCTGTTTCTGCAAGCCATTCTTGTTCTCCCGGCAGATTACCTTGTCTTTCCATTTGTCCCCTTTTATCCCGACACCTCCTAACCCCGAGCGTGTCATAAATGTGTAAATCTTTAACTATTTTTCCTACAAAATTAACACACAAATTAAAAAATTCCCGAGCTCGAGATCAGATGAGTATCCCGCTCGGGATGCCAATCCGTGGCATGTCAGTATCTCCATCGCCGCCGACCCGAAAAGCTACTCCAACTTCGGAGTCCATTCCACCTCCACCGTGAACTAGAGAAGTTACTCCGATTCCGGAGCCTAAATCATCCAGCCTACTAAGCCGATCAACGCGCTCTAGAAATGCTGCCGAAATTCAGGTACCCATTCAAGTACCCTTCATAAGTGAAATCAGGAGCACCTCGAAAGCTATCCTGCCAAAATCAGTGCCATCCATCCCGACAGCACCAAAGACCAAAGTCGGAACATCAAGCTCAATCCCAGAACAGACCCCGCACAGCTCTTCGCGCACTGAGAGCTTTGCAATTAGGCGGCCAACAAGGCCAGCCTTCATTTCCGAAGAAGCTGGCCTCGACTTTGAGCTGCATTTTAAGAAAAGAACTTTCACAGTGATATTCAACGTACATCACCAAAACCATCAGAAGCTGAAACTGAGAAGTTTTCTGTGTCCAACCGAAAGAGCTAGTTGCCTCTCTGGTAAGGGAATTTTACGCTAAATTTTCAAGTGATATGCCGGAATCAATTATGGTTCGACATAAGATGGTACCATTTTCACCGGAGAGCTATAATCAATTATACAAGCTACAATCAGATACTGATGAGTTCTTCGCCCTCTCGAGGAATACATCGCCAAAATTTCTTGCCGACGTACTCAGCACAGTGGCTCTGCCGGGCACGACATGGCGAGTAACTAAGCTTTGAGCCTTCACAATCTCACATGCATCATTACTTCCGAGCGCAAAATGTTGGTACCATTTTGTGAAGTCTCAGATTTCTCCTTCCTCTCATGGGAAACATGTGACCCGAGAGCGAGCAGTTCTTCTCTACTACATTCTAACGAAAAAACTAATCAAGGTCGGGATGATTATATACTAGAGCCTATGCACGAACGAAACGAAGAAGGGAAGTGAATTCCTCTTCCCATCATTAGTGTCCAAACTCTGTATTCATGCGGGAGTTCTAGTCCCGGACACCGAACAGAGGCTCCGCCACACAGGTATAATCACATCATATACTATTTTCTGCATTACACATGAAGACGATGGAGAACCCAAAGAAGAAAACACCTCAGTTCCCGATGCTGCACGCAGAGCTGCAGCATCACCATCGGTCCAGTTTCCCGATGAGTTTTCCAAGAGTCTGCAACTCTTGGAAGCCCGCCTAAGCCACATTGAGATCCAGCAACATTGTGTAACACCCAACTTTTTTTATGTAAATCAGATATGTATAAATGTAATGTGTTATGACTAGAGTATGAAATGTGCTAAGAAAACATGAATATGATGATGAAATTACACCTTAGAATTAGTGAATTAATGCATCAGAAATAATATTAGTAATTACCTAATTCTAAGGTTTTAGGGTCTTCACATGGATTTGGTTTATTTTAAAGACATTTAATAAACTAGTAGATGAAACTACGGCAACAAGAATTTCTTGAATTGGAAAGGTATAGAAAAAGTTATGGATCTTAGAACCCAACGGTTAGTAAAAAATGTCGAATTGGAATTTGGTAACATAGTAGTTTCTGTGTTTCAATCATATCATGCCTTAGAGGAGCCTACTTGACAAAGTGTTCTTCTAAAAAGTTGTAGTAGACATCTAGATAAGAAGATTAATAGGTAGATCAACTATATTGGAGTTCAGGAGAGAAAGTGAAAAACCAAACTATAGAATTAAGGACTTTTGAACAATGCTCGGTATACATGGTTAAGAATACATGAAATTGTGAAGGTAGTTTATGGGTATACACTTTATAAGTCATGTTACCCAGTTTCTGAAATGTAAATTTTACGAAGTCTTTGAGTTACAATTTAGTCATGATCTCTTCTAATGAAGTGTAGCCAACATTCTAAGGTTTAGATTGGGATCATATACATTCTGATCCAATTAGTGTAGCGAAAGTTGTGTATATCGGAAGTTGAGGTAAAAACAGGGTATGAACTAATAGGGTCATGTTATAGCCGATTTTAAAGATGTAGAATTTATAAGGCTTTTGAGTGAGAATCTGTTCACAACGTCTTCTGAAGAAATGTAGTAGACATCTTAAGTATGAAATTGGTATCTTAATTGTTTTTATAAGAGTTCTGTAGCAAAATTTATGAATGCCAAAAATTTTCTAGTAAAATAGGGTATTACGGGTTTTGCTTATATTATTTTATTTTATGATGTTAAAGTATATAAGCAAGCTCATTGGATCTTTAAGGACTCGGAATATTAAGCCTAAGCTAAAGAGATCAAGTAAGTAATCCATGCATGTGTTTGGCCCTTGTGGGACTACATCACAAAGGATATGACATAAGAATGATGTGTTTGATTACTTAGATATCCATTAACTAAAGAATGTCTTAGGAGTTGTTTGTTTTTATGATAATGTTATTGATGATATTCTGTTGGGGTGTATTGCACCGTACACCGACCCAAGTGCTTTGGGTTTGATTGGTGCTTGATTGACATTGTTTGATGTTTATGTATGATCATAAGTCAAGAGTTAAGTTAAGTCAAGTTTACTAGGAATGTTTATTATGGTTAACTTGAGAGATGTTTGATATAATATGTTGTTTGTACTTAAATTATGTTACCACCATGTCATGCATATATATGAATCATGTCCATGCATCATGTTTTATGAAACATACGAAAATGTTTTCTCATGCATGTTTTTAAAATGTCACCCAACAGATGATAAAAGTGGTATGAGACATATTCATCATTCAATGCATAAATGTATGTAAAGTCAAGATCAAGTTATGAGAGAAGGTGAAATTGACTGCCTCATGGAGGCCATATGGTGCCTATTCACCTTCGTACGAGGTGACGCCCACACATATCAAGTTAAGTCAAAATAACGATATAAAACGAAATGAATGTGCATGTTTTTCAAGAAACGTCATGCTCATGTTAAGCATATAGGCTCATTCGATTACTTACTGAGCTTTAGGCTCATAGGTTATGCTTTATGATGTAGGTGATGAAGATGAAGGTGAGAGACTTAGCCCTCCATGTTCGATGTAACGGTCATGTCGTGGAGGAGGCGAATCCGGTGTGGAAAGCTTGAATCGTTAAGTGTCGACCGGTGAGGATGTCAAGATGTACATTTGAAGTATTTTGGAGTGTTTACCTGTAACAATGTTGTGTTTTAAAAGTTTAGTTTTGTTAAACGATGCTATCTAAAGATGTTTATTATGTATATTACACGTTTTGATTAAATTATATATTATATGGGCTTTGCGGTATTTTAGTTGATGAATATTTTGATTAAAAATGTCTTATTTCAAGTAAATGTCGGGTTTACTACGATTTCTAATTAAAGTCTTCCGCTGTGTTTTCACGAAAAAGAATTCAAAAGGAAAATTTTTAAAGAAATTTTTTTTTACCACGATCATTTTTAAGTAAATATTTACGGGGTGTGACAACTGCATGCTGGACATTCTAGAGAAAATAGAGGCCCGATCATTGTAGGCCCAACCAAACAGCCCAAATGATGGAGATGCCGAACAATCTCCATAGGGGAGTTAATTTCTAACTTTTTTTTGCTCTGATATTTTGTGTGATTTTGGTTCACTGTTATTGTTTTTGGTTTGACAATGAAGGCATTTTTGAATTTTAAGTTTAGAGATGGGGGTGTAACTGAAATATAAAAAAAGTATAATTAATAATTTCCTTAATCCGAATAGCTGAGAATGCTAGCAATCATATAGTTTAATGATGAAATTTCATTTTCCTAATTCATCTAACCCTTGACGGATGTTACTTACTAATGACAATTCAAGTCTAATTAATTTAAGAAACACTTCAACATAGTAAATTCTCTTTTCACGAAATTGTTACTTTGAACATCATTTTTTTCGAATTTCCTAAGAGTTATCATGTTTTGTTTCAATTTGATATTTTTGAAACTTAGCTCGAATAAATGCTTGAGACAAACATTTTTTCTTGGTGAAGAGTGACATGATGACAAGTTTGGAGAAGAGAAAAAGAAAATGAGGCATGTGAAAAAAAGGGTCCAAAAATAAGGACAATCACAACATTTGTAGTTCACCGGGACTTTGTGGATGATTGATGGATAATCGGTGTGTGAAAATATCACACTTCGTAGATGATCGTTGAGTGACACTTCATCGAGACTTCGTGGATGAACGGTGAAATGTATTTGCAATTCCCAAATCCACTTTCAAATCTCGAGTGAGCCTTTTGGATACTCGATGAGTGAGGAAAAAAAAAAGAAGAAACAATGGGAGGAACTCCATTGCAATTAAATGGGCTACCCATTTGAAATACCACCCCGGCTAAATCAAGAATAAAAAAATATATAAATGGTGGTATGATAACGTAAGTAGCTTATTTACAAAAGCCTAGACAAATTCTTCCTCATTCTTCAAGTCATGAAGCTCGGATCTTGCTTAATTTGTACGTGGAAGGTATGAATTTGAACGACGTTTAAAGAATTGAGGATTTTAGCATTATGTGATGAAACTTATGATTTTTGAGAAGGTTAATGTTCATAGTAATAAGTGCACACACTCACTTTAGGAGAGATACTATCGAGAAGTTATCTGAAGTTAAGAGGAGTTAGAAAGTCATGCATTTGTGATTATTTGTCTCGAGTTAGGTCTTTTGTGCAAAAATCTGAAAATTATTATGATTGTTTATTGACATTACTCGAGGACGAGCAATAGCATAAGTTTGGGTATGTGTTAAGTTTCGAAAAGACTTAATAATCACGTGGTTTTAGTTGTCAAATTGCTAGGAATAAGTAATGATTTAATTGAAATAATCAAATTTTCAGGCATAATGCTGCAGCGATGCCATAACATCAGTGACGCTATTTTTACGTGATTTTGTCAAATATTTTGTATATTTTTATTATCATGGGATTTTTGTTTTCATGCAATTGCAGAAGATTAATGTTGATATAAGCTGGAAGAATCACGAAAAAGAAGGAATAATCAATTCAAATTTAAATTTGGAAACAAGAATATCTTTGAAGATTTAGAAGTCTTTCATAATCTCAACTTCTTTCCAAACTGACTCCGATCTTCTTCCAAATCGTAACAGCTTTCCAAATCTGCTCGAGTTGCACGCATTCTACATAAAGAAACGAGAATACCACAGAATTAGTGTGTTAGAATTGGAGAATGAGATTCACGATCAAGCTTCGGGTGCAAATCCGAAGAAGAGGTTCACGGCGGCGATCACGGCAACGAGGGAACGAGGCTGTGTGACCAACGACTTTCGACGACGATGACCAAAATTCTCTCCCTTTGCTTTTTAATTTTACTTCCGTGAATTTTATAAACTCTTGATAGTTCATTCCAACAATACGCCTGAAGCTTATATATCTTTGCCCTAAACCCTAATTTTAAGATTTTTCATATATTGATTTGCTTAATGAAATTGCATGTTATCTTTTAGAACTCGTTTTAATAAGAGCTTATATATCTTTGCTTTGCTGTGATTATTTCTCAAGCAATCCCGACAATACGCCCTTGTGCGATTGTTAAGTGTTATTTACGAAATTATTGTTTTGCATTGATATTATTTAGGGCAACATGACAATACGTCATCGTGTGTTGGTAAGACGTGTATTAAAACTATTAGACAGTTAGATCGAGTGACATGGTTTAACTATGAGTGTTTTCATCATGTTCATTCCAACCTAATGCGGTCAAATCGAACTTGTTCTTAAACCCAATCATAGAGGCAACGCCAGCCCCAGTTTATTAAGTGTTCGGACCGGAACTAAACTGATGTTGTGACTAATGCTGCAGCACCCGTCGATGATAGTTCATGTAAATCAATTTACGAAAAGTCCTAGTCGAGTTTCTTACGAATTCTCAATTCGAGCATCAACTTTACTTTTCTGCTTAATTTAAGATATTAATTAGACACTTTAATTAATTGTTTAATCTAGGGTTTAGGGTTTATAGTTTAAAGTTTAGAGTTATATCTTGATTTTATTAAAAAAATGAATGAGCTACATTAGGCTAAATAAACACCTCCATTAAATCTGGAATGTGAAAAAGAGTTCGTAAAAATTGACAGTTACTAATTCTGACATTATTTGGTCTGACATTATTTGGTAGTCTTGATAGGCGGTCAAAGCCTCTTTGCTATACGCAACTCCGAAACGGAGCCGAATGCGACCAGACAGTATTCCAATGCCTCCAGAATGTTGAAATTAATTAGAAAAAGTCATCTCGAAAAATCAAAAGTTAATGATCAAAATTTAAGTCAAAGTCAATGATCAAATACTTTGCACATCATCACTTAGCAGCCACGTCAGCGGTCAATTTTTCGTAAGCGGTCAAAGCCACCA
Organism: Begonia fuchsioides; assembly: GCA_003255005.1. Lineage (NCBI taxonomy): Eukaryota > Viridiplantae > Streptophyta > Magnoliopsida > Cucurbitales > Begoniaceae > Begonia > Begonia fuchsioides. The sequence goes on from QAOC01009049.1 coordinate 38,818, forward strand.
CCTCAGCCAACAACACATCACTTTGCCATGACATTGCTGGCTCCGATCATCTTCTTCGACGACAGCATTTTTTCTCTTGGTGGCATGTGAATTTTCTGGTGACTTTTTTATATTTTTGTTGATATTTACAAACAATGTCTGATCGCCGTGAAACTAACTGGGTATTAATGATATTGATCCTCTGAATGCAACTTGATACATGTAATCCAAGTAGTGAAAAATAGTTTTTCTTTAGTGGTAACCGGAAGTTAATTTTCATTTAGTAGTAAATGAAAGTTAACGGAAATTAGTTTTAGTGGTGTAAGTTGGTTGAAGTTTTATTTTAGTGGTCAAAAGAAATTAATGTTAATGGTAAATGAAAGTAGTGGTTAATGGAAGTTAAAACTTTCGAGTACGTTGCAGGTCTATTCAAAGGGTGTAAGGTCATTTAAAATTTGCAATCCAAGAAGTTATTTTTCTCTCAAATTCTCATTCTCCATTTGCTCTTGTTTTTTTGTAATTTCCCGGCGAGTTACCCCGGCAACATATTTTCGAGCTTCAGCTAACAACATTTGGTATCAGAGCGAGGTCATTTTATGCCAAAATATCCGAGATACGAGCCGATGACACTCAACACACAACAAGAGGCAATAGACGGTGGCATCGTGTCGTTCAAATGTCCACTCTTAACATCGACAAATTATACAACATGGGCAATCAAAATGGAGGTGATTATGGATGCACAGGGAATCTGGGAAGCCGTTGCATTTGGAGATATTGCAGACATAAGGAAAGGTAAAGCAGCCCGTGCTTTTATTTTTCAAGGCCTCCCGGAAGATATTCTTTTACTGGTAGCTCAAAAGAAGATGGCCAAGGAAGTGTGAGACTCTTTCAAGATGCGACATTTAGGTATCGATCGCGTCCAGAAGGCCTGATTGCAGACGTTGAAAAGTAATTTCGACGTCTTACGAATGACTGAAAATGAATCAATCGATGAGTTTGCCGGAAAATTGAGTGGCATAGCGACCAAGTATTGTTACTTGAGTGAAACCTTGGAAGATGCTGCACTTGTGAGAAAACTTATTTATTATGTGCCAAACAAATTCATTCAATTAGTTGCATCAATTGAACAATACAGCGACATTGAGACAATGTCGTTCGAGGAAGTAATAAGGAGACTGAAAGCTTATGAAGAAAGAATTGGGCAACAAAGTAATAATTTTATTCTAGAAAGTCAACTTTTGCTTTCTCTTGGTGATTAGCAAGCCAGACAAAAGAAGGCAAGCAATGATCATGAAAAAAACAAGGGACGAAAATCCTCTGGTACTACTTGGCGAGGGTGAGGAAGAGGACACGGCAGAGGCCGTGGACGAGGGACAGGTGGAGACAGAAGATAAAATATATCGCGGCAAGACGTTGATGGAGGAACCAACAACAAAAAAGATAAGTCGCATATAAGATGTTTTAATTGTCAAAATTTTGGACATTATGTTTCTGAGTGCACCAGTCCAAAGCAAAGAGACAAGGAGATGAATTTCGTTCAAGAAGATGAATCTGTTCTGCTGATGGTGGATCACACAGAGGAGCCTTGTCACATGTTCTTCCTCAACGAAGAAAAATCATTGTCGCAGCAGAATGGAGAGGAAAATGAAATGTGGTACCTTGACAATGGTGCCAATAACCACATGACAGGTAGGAGATCTTGTTTTGTCGAACTTGATGAAAGCATCGTGGGTCGAGTTCGTTTTGGAGACAATTCCACGATGACAATCAAAGACAAAGGTACAATTATCCTTAATTGCAGGAATGGAGAACATCGGTTGATCACCGATGTTTATTACATACCTAGCCTACGCAGTAATATTCTAGTCTTGGTCAAGCAACTGAGGCTGAATGCAAAGCAATACTCAAGAGAGAGTATTTGAAGCTTTACGACAAGAGGGAAAAATTGCTAATGAAGGTGCGACGATCACAAAATCGTCTTTACAAGACAATACTACACACTGTCGATCGTGTTTGTCTCTCGTCAAATTGGATCAAGAGGCATGGCTATGGCACACACGATTGGGTCACCAACATTTCCAAGTAATGGAAAATATGGTGATAAATGAGATGGTTTGAGGAGTACCGAAAATCCATCACCCAAACCAGGTGTGTGAAGGGTGTTTGGTTTCCAAACAAAATAGAACATCGTTCCCGCGAGAAACGCTTCACAAAACTAGCAAAGTTTTGGAGCTAATCCATGGTGATTTATGTGGGCCGATCAATCCACCTACACAAGCAGGTAATCTGTATTTCTTCCTGCTTATAGACGATTTTAGCCGATTTATGTGGACTTTCATGCTAAAGAGGAAAGATGAAGCCTTTGAAGTATTCAAAAAATTCAGAGCACAAGTTGAAAGTGAAAGTTTGCAAAAAATTCAAACTTTTAGATCCGATCGAGGGGGAGAATTCAATTCAAAATTGTTTTTAAGCTACTATGAAGATGAAGGGATTCAGCGACACTTCACTGCACCCTATACTCCACAGCAAAACGACGTAGCTGAGAGGCAGAATCGCACAATTCTTGACACAACTAAAGCATTGTTGAAAACAATGTTTGTACCGGCATATATGTGGGGAGAAGCTGTTAGACATGCTGTATATCTTCTCAACATATTACCTACCAAAACAATCAAAAGTGCAACTCCTTATGAAATTTGGAAAGGGAAAAAGCCGAATTTGGAGCATCTCAGAGTATTCGGTTGTGTTGCTCATGCTAAGGTACCATCTCTTCTCTTAACAAAACTTGATGACAGGAGCATTGTTACAGTTCATTTGGGAATAGAACCAGGATCAAAAGCATATCGCCTCTATGACCCAAAGCAAAAGAGAAAGATGGTGAGTCGAGATGTTATATTCGAAGAAAATAGGAGGTGGAATTGGGATGAACCGTCCAGAGAAGATTTTGCTGATGACTCGATAAGAGTAGACTTACATGGAAGGTCAGAAATGAATGATTCACCAATGCGCCACGTAGATGAAGAAAGAGAAAATTCATCATTGAATACTTCATCAAGTGATTCTTTAGAGGCTACCTCACAACAAACATCTTCTGAAAATTCTCAAGGGAGCTACGATTCAATTCCAGTGGGAGGATTCAGATCGCTCACAGTAATCTATGTAAGAACTCAACCACTCGAAATTGATTTTGAACAATTGATGCTAGCTGCAGATGAACCAGAGAAGTTCAATGAAGCAATTGACAACAGAAATTAGAAAGATGCTATGAAATAAGAAATTGATTCAATTGAGCTCAACAAAACGAGGGTGCTAACAGAACTCCCGAATGGGCATAAATCCATTGGTTTGAAGTGGATTTACAAATTAAAGAAAGATCCGGCAGGAAACATCATCAAGCACAAAGCCAGATTGGTAGCAAAAGGCTATGTGCAAAAACATGGTGTTGACTATGATGAAGTCTTTGCACCAGTGGCAAGATTGGAAACTGTGAGGCTACTGCTTGCTCTCGCAATACAACGAGATTGGAAGGTACATCATCTTGATGTAAAATCAGCATTTTTACATGGTGATTTGCAGGAAGAACTGTATGTAAACCAACCTGAGGGTTTCAAATGCAAAGGAAAAGAACACATTGTGTACAAATTACGAAAAGCGTTGTATGGGTTGAAGCAAACACCAAGAGCTTGGAATACACGACTTGATCAATCTCTGAAGAATTTGAATTTTCAAAGATGTGCTCAAGAGCAAGCAGTATACCGGAGAATCTACAACGGTGAACTATTAATTATCGGAGTCTATGTCAATGACTTGATAATTATTGGCTCAAAAGAGAAACATATTGAAAACTTCATGAAACATATGATGAAAGAGTTCGATATGAGTGATCTTGGATCGCTTCATTATTATCTCGGCATTGAGGTACAAAATTATGATAATGGCATCTGTTTAAAGCAGACATGGTATACAAAAAGAATTCTGGAGATTGCAGGGATGAGTGATTGTAATCCAGCGCATCACCCTATGGAAGAAAAATTGAAATTAACAAAGGAAGGAGAATGAGATCCTGTCAACGAAACAGGATACAGACGACTCATTGGTTGTCTCAGGTATCTAATTCATACCCGACCCGATTTAGCTTATTTTGTTGGTGTCGTAAGTAGGTACATGGAGGCACCTAAACAGAACCATCTCCAAGCAGTGAAACACATATTAAGATATGTGAAAGAAACAATAGATTTCAGCATTGTGTTCAAGAAAGGTGGAGATGGAAAATTGATTGGCTATAGCGATAGCAATCTGGCCGGAGACGTTGATGATCGTAAGAGCACAAGTGGTATGATGTTCTATTATTCAGGAAATCTGATTGCTTGGTGCTCTCAATAACAGAAGACCGTAGCTCTATCATCATGCAAAGCTGAATTCATGGCGGCAACTGCAGCTGCTTGTCAAGCAATTTGGCTAAGGAACTTGCTCAACGAATTAACCGGAGAAGTAACCGATGAAGTGTTATTGCATGTGGACAACAAATCAGCACTAGCTCTAATGAAGAATCCAGTGTTTCATGGAATGAGCAAGCATATCGACATGAAGTTTCATTTCATCAGGGAGAGTATTGAAAAGAAATTGGTGAGAGCAGAACACGTTTGTGGAAAACAACAATGTACAGACATTCTCACAAAAGTATTGGGAAAAGTTAAATTCGCAGAAATGCGAGAACTCCTGGGTGTGAAAAAGCTCAGAATTTCGTCCTAAGATTAAGGGGGAGATTGATGCATGTAATCCAAGTAGTGGAAAATAGTTTTTTCTTAGTGGTAATCGGAAGTTAATTTTCATTTAGTAGTAAATGGAAGTTAACGGAAGTTCTTAGTGGTGTAAGTTGGTGAGAGTTTTATTTTAGTGATCAAAAGAAGTTAGTGTTACTGGTAGATGAAAGTAGTGGTTAATGGAAGTTGAAACTTCCGAGTACGTTGCTAGGTCTATTTAAAGGGTGTAAGGTCATTTGAAATTTACAATCCAAGAAGTTGTTTTTCTCTCAAATTCTCATTCTCCATTTGCTCTAGTTTTTTTTTGTAATTTCCCGGTGAGTTACCTCTAGCAACATATTTTTGAGCTCCAGCGAACAACACAACCGTGAATTTATTTTCACAATCCAACAGTCAGATTGGTTGAAAAGTGAATTCAAAGTGTCATACACACCTTCTAGCAATACTACGACGACTGGCTCCGTCCACTTATTCAAGCAATACGTTTGAGTTCCCTTCGAGCGTTTGAAGTTTAAAAAAAAACTTCAATGTTCATTATTCATTATAATCTATTTTGTGAGTATAATTATTTCAATCTATTTTTAGTTCATTATTCAATGTTCTTGTATACAGTTATGTATTTTGTTAATGTTTGCAATAATTTGAATATTATTAAGTTTTATTTCAAACATGACTAGACCGAATTAGAACTAAATTTCTCTCTAGTTATGGTTTGCTCCTAGTGTTAGTCATAAAATAAAGGTGAATATTATTATTTTAATTAAATTAATAGCTTGACATGTTAGGAGGTTAATTAAGAAAGTAAATTAATAAGTTAAACCTAAAATTATTTTAAAATTATAAACCTAAAATATTTTTAAAAAAAATCGAACCGAACAATATCCACCGTTATTGTTCATCATTCAATTGGGCGCAAAGATATGTTTGACCTTTGTTAAAACGAAAAGACTAATTTCCTACAACTCTTGACATATAGAATGTTACTCAAGAATATTACACTAAGTCTCTTACGTTAGTTTCTTCAACAACTCATGCTCGATCTTGCATTGATTGTAAGTGGGCTCGATCTAGAATAATAAGCAACTTATGCATCCGACTTAAATATTTTCACATATGCATATTCAATTTCCAACCAATATTTTATTTTTTATTAAAAATGCGTCAAATTAAATACAATATACTCGTTAACGTCAGCATGACGTGGAACCACCTTTCCCTATGCTCGCGTGTCATATTAACAGGCTAACACTTGATGAAAGATGGAAGAGTTGTGATATGCTCGCTATAGTATCGATCACAGCCTAGCTCGAGCTCGGCAGGCGACATGGCTTGAGCCCGATGCTCGGACTTGTAAGTTCGAGCAAGCGAGCCAAGCTTACGAGCTAAATTTTCTCAAATAAGGCTTGTGGCAATTGCACCGGCAGTTCCTCCTCGTCTGCCTATCTTTCATCCAGGTGCTGTAGGTCTCGGTCAGCAATTTCTATACGGACAAACTCCTGCAATAGTTCCTTCTCAAGTAATCCTTCTTCTTTTGTACATCAACTGGTTGTTGAAGGTGCCGCGCCATGATTATACAGCAAAATGAATGCATTGGAAATGTGTATTCTTCTGTCAAATAGTTTCAGATTGCTTCTTAGAACTGATTCATTTAAGGTATTACTTAAACCAATGACTTCTCATCAACCTCGTTGGCTGACATAATTTATCAGATGTAAACTTACGAATCCAACTTCTTTTTGTTTACTACTTATACACGCTTGATCCACAGTGTCTTTTAGATGGAGGTGGCATTTTCCTCCTTTTACTTATGAGCTCCAAGGGCTTTAATCCAATAGATTGGCCAATTACTACAATCTGCACTTATCGAAAGCTAGAACAGCATTGTTTTTCTTGCTGTTGTCGGGCAATTGTTCTATTTGAGCTTCTGAATGCAACTTCAACTGCCATTGGTTACCAAGATTATGACCCAAACATTATATAGGCTGGATTTGGTTACCAGCATAAACTTTATATAATTTCCCTGAGGTAAGTTAAGTTTCTTGATTTCAATGTCATGTGAAAGATTGAAAGAGAATTGATGGTGACATTCAGAATGTAATCAGCCATAGAATGAGCATCCAAATCTGTGAAGCCGAGGCATGTGTCCTTGTCCAGTTGCTCATCTACACGTCTCTAAAATGAAACCGGATCATCCAACCAAGCTGCTGCTGCTTCATGTGGGTGTTTACGTGGGATTGAAAATAAAATCCCTCCATCATTGGGCTTGAAGGTTGAGAGAGAGTGATGGGGTTAATGAAGCAGAGCCAGACCACCCGGCAATTATCCATTTCTGTGCTTCTTTTCATTGGGTTCCTTTCTCATCTGATTCAAGGATTACTCTCGCTTTTGTACATTTTCCTTTTGTCCGTCTCGTTTCATATTCTCCACCCAAACCCTCTTTCACATTGCCGGCTGCTGGGTTTTGTTTTCCTCCTTTCTCGTTTCTTCTCTCCACGCAAGCCAGGGAGGTGCGAGGCTTTTCTGATCGCCCGTCCGGGTTAGTTTCTTCTTCTTTCCTTTTCCTTTTCGGAGGTGCCGAGTATCCATTTTCTGTGGATTCAACCGGAAAGATTGCTGGTTGCCTTTAGGTTTTGATATACCCATTTGACTAAATGTACAATTTAATCTCAAGTTTCATATCAATGTGGCTATCCACCCCTTGAAAGTAGAATAAAGTTTCGGTTCCTTTAGCACAGTATTGCCTCTTTTGGCATTGCTGTTTTGTGCTGATTAGTTGGTGTTTGAGAGACAAGAAATGTTGTCTTAATAATGTATCCAAAATGAGGGAAAAAAAGTTTGTAGATTGATTTGTTATTTGAATAGAGTTGGATGCTGTTCAATGTTTTGCTGTGAGCTTGTTAATGTTAATTCAATTGCTGCATCTGCAGACTTGACGTAAAATCTTGAGTCTTCCATTCTAATTTTTCTTGTTTTGGTTTTGCTTTCAGATTTTCTGACAGACTGCAGACTGTTTGCTTGAAGTCTCCAAAACTCAGTATTCATTGTTTATTGCCGAAAAGAAAATTGAAATTAACCTTAATGCAGGGGCAAAGGGGTGGTGTTGGCTCCTTGCCAGAGACCCTGAGTTTCGATCATGGCTCTTTGTCAAGTAATGCTGTCGTGGATCAGCTAATTTGTTGGGATCCAACAGAAAATCGAATTCCAGACTATTTATTGTTGCAGCAAAGTGATTTAAACATGACATACATGAATAGCGCAAGCAGGGAGCAACAAAGCTTGGCCAGATGGTCCGTAGGTGAGCCTAGCTCTAGCGGTACGGCCAATGACATGGCTGTGATGAGAAGAAAGCAGAAGTTGGATGGAACTCAGCTGCTCCTTGTGTTGGAGATCAGCCGAGGCTGGAAGAGCGGTGGTTTGGACCTTCTAATAATTTTCCACCCGACAATCTTACGTTAAATCCAATATTTCTACAAGGTTCCAATTCAGATGCAGTTCCACCATCTCTTAACTTGAATTTGAGTTACATTAGTCGCCAAGATGACCATGTCTCTAGATGCCCTATTTTCGAGGCTAGTGGATTAGAAAACCCCGAAAGTGATGGTTTGTCTCTAGAAATGAGTGATTTCCGGCTATTGGAGTGTCGTCGTTTGTCTCACAAACGAAAGGTGTTTGAAGGGTCCTTTGTTGGTGGAAGCAGTAGCTATTCTCAGCCTGCCCAAAACACAGTTATTCCAGCTAGGTTTAATGCAGGCAGCGATTTGATATCGTCAGCTCCTCCAGTTCAAGCAAATCAAAGATTGAGACTTGGTGTAAGAGAAGTGATTTCCAGTGATCGATCTGATATAAATGTGGCAGACACTATGGAAAATGCTCGTAGAAACTTCCGCGTAAGGATTAATCCCTCAAATCACTCTGGTTCTATCTCCCCAAATGTGCTATCATCATCTCAAGCACCTAGCAGGCTCTTCCAATCAATTATTCTATCAACTTAAGATCTGCACCATTTACTGACAATGCAACTACTCAAAACTCGCCATATGTTCTCCAGGTTCCAGCTTTGCCTCCAAGTTTGCCATCTTCAAGGGTGAGTGCTGGTTTGAATTCAAGAAGCAATGCTTCATCCGGCGTGGTTGGAAACCTACATGCTTGTGCTTCGCAAAGTGAGGATGGTAGCTCAAGCATGGCCAGAACTATATCAGAAAATCCTTGGTTCGCCTCAGCAACTGATTCTAGTAATACAACTCATGATCAATCTAGGAGACGTTCAATGAATGTGAACTTGAGTATTCCTGTGAGTGTTCCCCCTACATCTCAAACGGGATCCACTATGACGACTCATGCACCATCTGGCCTTTGGCTGAATCCTTTCGCTCTGCAACATCCAAGGAGATTTGGTAACCAGGGTCATCATCCATTGCTTCCCAGGGCTTTGGCGTGGACTGAGAGACAATCTGATGGAGGAACTGGTCTTCCTTATTCATTGCGAGCCTTAGCTTCCCATAGCCAAGGCAGTGGGGGTAATAGACTCACGTCGGAGGTATGCTCTGTAGCTTTCTAGCTTCACTTTTGCTTCCTTCTTTCGAACTTGATAGTGTCTGTTGTGGAGTTCTGCCATTTTTATGCAGCCTACATTTCCCTCCATAAATGTGCCGAAGAAACATTGTCTTATTTGAATTATGAATTTCATCACAAGGAGTATCAAATTCATGTTAACAAATAAGTTTCTTCCCTTTTGTTAATTCTTACTATAGATAGAGAATGAATACCCTAAATAAACCATAAACCCTAACAATAAGCATGCATCTTCCACTTAATGATTATGTCAATAACAGTATGATCGATCTTTGTCTGGTGAATGGACTTTTCTTGGATAACTCCTTACAAGAATGCTAATACTGATCAGTTATTGGGGAATCTTTTATCGTTTTGTACTTATGCGATACCTGATCAAGCGATGATTTGTTGTTCACATTTTGTTATTTTCATTGGACCAGATTCACAATGTTTTGGGTCTGATCTGCCAAGGCGAGACTTTATGTCTTCAGGTACTGCTTTAATAATTTTAGCGAGTATACATTGGAAAGTTTTGAAAATCAAGACTGTTCATTATTTTCTTTTCCTGAATAAAGTATGAAGTTTAGAGAATATTCGACATGGTTTACGTGATTTTAATTCAAATTGAGGTGAATTTATCATTTATAGTATAAAATATAAAGGTTTTACATTAAAAGTTTTCCAAACTTAGTTGAGGTTGTATTGTAAGACAACGATTAGTATATGTCTGTAATCCTTGGTTACTTGATCAAGAGTTTAGTTGATAATATGATTCGGTTAAGGAATGAAGGAAAATAAAAAGGTGTTGGGTAAGATCCGGTTTAGGGAAAAAGCCAGAATTTAGGTGTTATTGTGATAGGCGGTTCTCGAGTTGCATACGGAGTTTGCGACAGAGATTTGGAGGGGTTGTTATGGGACGAGATGAGAGCTTATCATCCACAAATTAAGGTAATAGTTTGACGGAATCGGGAGTTATGCTGTTGGGAGTATCAAGTGATAAAAATTGGATGGGACAAAGGGATTCAAGGGGATGGTTCAGAATATTGGACGGTAACCGGGGATGGAGAAGAGCTAATGTGGATTACACGCTTACTCTAAGTCCACGAGGAAGTGGCTGAAGTCGTGTAGCACGGCCTAACTCACCCTAACTGGGAATGAGAGCAAAAACCTTGAAGAAACTCTTGAAAATTGCTGGATATGACTCATCGAAAAAACACAGAGTCTTGGAGGGAGAACCGACCAAGGAGAGGAGAGGCAAAAGACGTTGTCTTCATTAGAGGGCGGACCTGTTGTCAAATTGGCGGAGCAAGCTTCAGAGGTTCAGTTTTGGCGGATCAAATTGTGGTTCCCATGCTTTGTTGCTTGGACCACTATTATGGGGGCTTCGACTCCTTCTTTCATCCGACCTCAATGCTATGACTTCAAAGAAAAGAATTGAAGCTGAACCAGGTTGAATTCTTCAATGATATAAGGAGCTACAAAATTAGAAAACACATTAAATAAACATTCATAGCAAGAGAATTTTTAGGCTCTTCATATCATGTCATTCTCCCGGGGTTGATAACGATTTGTCCTCAAATCCAAAACTTTCTCAATCTTTTGATGAATCTTTTTTTCCTAATTCAATATACTTGGTCATGTTTGGGTTGCATTTGATTATTTTCTTGATCAAAGATCCAATAGCCACAGTGTTCTCTCTATTCATTCATTTAGGGCACCAAGACTTCACATTATTACCACATGTTAGAAGGATGGAAAGTTGTGAACCATTGAACCACCAAAAGAAGTTGATTACCCAAATTCGTCCATGTGTTTCTTCCCAAACTAAACGTTCATCCCAAGATAAAAATAACATCCAAAACATAAGCTTGGTTGAAAACTTTTCCATCTTAAAATAGAAAATAAACCACGCTCTTGTATACATTTCCTTGTTCTCAATGACATGGTCAATCATAATCTTATTCAAAGGAAGCAAAACATTTTTAAAGGCCGTTGTACCAACTTTAAGATCACGAGTATTTAGTATCTCATCACACCAAGCTTTTGTATCCAATGACCACAGTTCAAGTAGACAAAATGCATCCAAATTCAAAAAGCTTCTAAATTCATCATGTGTAATTCCAAATGAGTTNCCAACAAGTCTGAGTTACCTGGTTCAAAGTGCTCATGTAGTGGGTTTTTGCTTGAGAGTGAGGGAGTTTTCCATTTTGGAAAAATTCTCTTCTCATTAGATTCTTTAAGGCCTTCCAAGTTCTAACTTCGTCTTCTCCATTTATCATTCTCTCCTCTTTGAGATCTTGCCACAAATTATAAGCGTCACCAACAAAACTACTTGAGGCTACACGAACTTTCCCTATATCCGAGTAGTTATTGCATGCAAAATGTGTTTCAACTAAATTCAACCAACAATAATATTCTTCATCATCAAATGCCCCTCTAAAGGAAGGAATTCCAACCTCAGAATAATTTCTCACATGATTATAGGCTGCAAACCATGAGGTTTGAAGTGAAACCGAAGACTCATCAAGCTTCCCGCGGCTTCTTGGTGCGGTTGACATATCTTTTCGTTTTTATCTACTCCCGATAAGATTTATGGTTGGCTCATCTTCAAGTATTCATTCTCAAACTCAAAAGTTAACCAAAAAAGAGAGAAAATGGAAGAGTGGGAAGGGATGAATGACTCTGATACCAAGTGATATGATTCGGTTAAGGAATGAAGGAAAATAAAAAGGTGTTGGATGAGATCCGGTTTAGGGAAAAAACCGGAATTTAGGTGTTATTGTGATAGGCGATTCTCGAGTTGCATACGGAGTTTGAGACTGAGATTTGGAGGAGTTGTTATGGGACGAGAGGAGAGCTTATCATCTAAAAATTAGGGTAATAGCTTGACGGAATCAGGAGTTATGCTGTTGGGAGAATCAGGTGGTAAAAATTAGATGGAAAGAAGGGATTCAAGAGGATGGTTCGGAAAATTGGACGGTAACTGAGGATGGAGAAGAGCTAATGTGGATTATACGCTTACCCTAAGTCTATGGGGAAGTGGCTGAAGTCGTGTAGCATGGCCTAACTCACCCTAGTTCGGAAGGGAAGCAAAAACTTTGAAGAAACTCTCAGAAATTTGCCAGATATGACTAATCTGAAAAACACCGAGTCTTGGAGGAAGAACCGACCAAGAAGAGGAGAGGCAAAAACACTCTTGCTATTTCAAACGCAAATAATGATAACCTAGGTAACAAGATGAATTTATACCTCCCGTCTAACAAGGTCGGTGGGTCTCAAAAGCCCATGCAAAAATTAAAATCCATGCAAACCCACAAAACCCATGAAAACCCATGGGAAACCATCTTCAAAACCCTAATCCTAAAAGAAAGTTTGTAAAAATTGAAACAAAAGTTGGAAACATTCAAAAACAAGATAGAGACGTCATTTTCTCTTGGATTTGGGCTTGGACTCAAGGTTTGATGCTAGTGGACTTCAAAGTGGGGAAATTGTTCTTCCCGGGTAAGGCTCTTCTTGGGCTCTCTGTGATTGCATCGTTTGACGAAGCAAACAGTGTCCAATTTGAAAGTTCTACCACTCTCTGGAAACCTTAAAAGATTTGCTGCATTTCGTATGAAGACGTTGTCTTCATTAGAGGGCGGGCCTGTTGTCAAATTGGCGGAGCAAGCTGCGGAGGTCCAGTTGTGTCGGATCAAATTGTGGTCCTCATGCTTTGTTGCTTGGACCACTAGCATATGGGCTTCAACTCTTTCTTCCATCCGACCTCTATGCTTTGACTTCAAAGGAAAGAATTGGAGCTGAACAAAGTTGAATTCTTCAATGATATAGGGAGCTACAAAATTAAAAAACACATTAGATAAGTATTAATGGCAAGAGAACTTATGGGCCCTCCATATCATGTCAGTTGATCTAAAGTTTTTGGCTTTGGAGTTGTTTGAAGAAAAAACTATGTTCAAATTCATTGTTTTTTCTGAATGAAGGATCAAATTTTTGAAACATTTCTCAACTGTTGATCATGTTCTTGTAGTTGCTCTTTCAATACATGTTTGGATATATATTAACTTGATTAGTAATTTCTCTTTTTTTGATACAAGACAGAAATGATCAATTTAAAATTTTTTGTTTTTGTTTTAGGATGTGATGATCCTTGATCAGTCTATTACTTGTGGCCGACTTTTACGTCCATCATCGAGACATGCACCTCGATGTAGATAACATGTCCTACGAGGTAGAATTTGCGTTGAACAAGTCTTGAATTCACTCCTTCTGACCTCCTAGAAGTGATTAAAAGATTAGAAATTGTCAAAAATTGCAGGAGTTGCTGGCTCTAGAAGAACGGATTGGAAACGTAAGCACGGGGCTCTCGGAAGAGACGATTCTGGCTCGTCTAAAACGGCGAAAGTGGTGTTCCGACTCGGGATCTTCACTGGAAGCAGAACCTTGCTGTATTTGCCAAGTAAAAACGACAATTTCATGGATTAAAGTTCATGAATGACTGCTATTATCTTCCCAAGTAAATATTGTGGATACCCTTTTGGCTTTTGTGATGCAGGAGGAATATGCAGAGGGAGAAGACGTGGGAAAGTTGGGATGCGGGCATGATTACCACACCGCCTGAATCAAGCAGTGGTTGATGTTCAAGAATTTGTGTCGAATCTGTAAAATGACGGCGTTGTTAGCCTGAGCGAGGATGATCAGGCATTTGTTGAATGCAAAATGCATTTGCTGGAGAGGAGGAGGCTCCTTTTTTTTACATATAATTATAATGGATTCTCAGTTTGATGATGTCGCCTGATTCACAGTTTCAGATTGGGAATGTTCTTCGTTTGATCAGATATTTTGTTTCCTCTTTTTGGCCATTTTGTCTTCCAAAGTTGTGTTTTTTATTGACTTGTAGGATTGCTTCGTTGTTTTTCTTTTTTGTGGAAAATTAAATATAACGATATTGAATAAACAATAGAGTAACGAGGTTGAGATGAGTTGTACTTGAAATTTGTTTCGAAATTTTAAATATTTCTTTCAAATAGTCGTACATTTGATGCTACACGCAATGATGTAACAAGTTTTGCTTCAAAGAATTCCATATTCAAATTTCTATCATTCAAGAGTCTAATATATCGTCCTACATTCAACAATATAATACAAAGTTAGCGTCACTATAATTACTTTATTTATTTAGTCTCCAATTTATAGAAATAATATTTATATAAAAATCAATTTCTAGTATCCAAGGTGCTTTTTTTGGTAATTTTAGATGTAAAGCTTGATTGAGTATTTCCTTGTAGCAAGAAGAAGCTAACATGCAATGATCTAAGTGTAATCTATTGTGAAATTTGATTAGTCTTCCGTGTATGCACACTAGTTTAGTTTTGGCAATTCAAATTGGGATGTGCTTTTAACTATCACTAATTAGTTTTGGTAAGATTTATAATGTCTGAGATCATACAAATAATATCAGAGTCCATATAAAGATTTTGATTCCCTTGAAGGGGAGATTATTTGTATCGTAGTCGCAACCATCTGTGTCGAAGGCAAGATGAACCAAGTCACAGTCAAATATCGTGAGGTCTTTTAAAGTACGGATGCCTAATAAGACTATGATATGTGCTCTTTCCATTATCAATTGTTTTTGTACGATTGATAATGGTTGGGGTTGTACAAGTTATTGTCTTATTGAAAATTCAAAAAAAAGTTATTTTTTTATAATAAATTTTGTAAATATTTTTAGTTGAAAAATCTTCTAATAAAGGTATTTAATATTTCTTACCAATGGGTTCAATCGTTTTCTATTTCAGTTAAAAAGAAATTTAATCAACTCCGACTCTCTCGAGCAAAAATGATTTCCATGGTGTTTGCTTATGTTGTAGGGTCCTCTTTCATAATGGGGATAAAGCAAACAAGTTGATGATCAAACATAATCGTTCTTTACTTTCAATATTTTTGCAAATTTTGATGTATCAGTTTTGATGAACTTAAAAACTTGTGGTGTCACTAAAGCATATTTAACTTCAAAATATCTTTTGATAATTGCATATATTTTGTAAGTGAGTTACAGGTAGGTTATATATTTTACTATAAATTAATGAGTAAAAACAAAAATAAAATTTTAATTAGGCCGATTCGAGTATAAATTTTAAAAAATAAAATTTAGGCTCTTCGAACGTCCGATACTGACTTTTTAATTTTTTGTTTCTAATTAATTTGACAAAGTAAATCTTATTAGAATAATTTGAAATTTTTACCACAAATTCTCAATGATAAAAAAGACTAATCTGAAAATGTTTAAATTTTTTCAATAATAGCACGATTTACTATAATTTTGTTAATGTATAAACAAATAAATTTTGTTAAAATTATGTACGTCAATAAAAATTCACGAAACTTTGTGAAGTATTGTCTTATAGTACTGTAAATATGAGAAAAAAAGTTTATGAATTTTTATTGATGTACGTATTTTTAAATAATTTTGTTTGCTTATGTATTAAAACAATTATAGTAAATTGTACAATTGTTCAAATTTACGAAACATTGTATAGTATTGTCTTACAATAATGTAAATATGCGACAAGAGTTTCGAGAATTCTTATTGAATTACATAATTGTAACAGAATTTGTTTATTTATGTATTAAAATAATTATAGTAAATTGTATAATTGTCGAAAAAATTTAAAAATTTCCAGATTAGTCTCTGTTTTTGTTGTAAATGTGTGGTAAAAATTTGAAGTCATTCTGATAAGAGTTGATTAGCCAAATTAGTTAAAAATAAAAAATTAAAAAAAAAAACATTTAAGGATTCGGATTAATCAGATCC
Organism: Begonia fuchsioides; assembly: GCA_003255005.1. Classification (NCBI taxonomy): domain Eukaryota; kingdom Viridiplantae; phylum Streptophyta; class Magnoliopsida; order Cucurbitales; family Begoniaceae; genus Begonia; species Begonia fuchsioides. The sequence continues at coordinate 54,928 of QAOC01009049.1, forward strand.
GTATCAGATGTTTGAGGAGTTTAAATTTTGTTTTTTTAAATCCGGTTCAAATTTGATTATTTACCTAAAATTCGAGTTTTTTTTTAATTTTTACTCTAAATTAATTAGTACTTATGAAGATTTTCTCTCATAATTATTTTTTAATCAGCGTATACCAAGCACAAAATTAAATAGCGTAAATAAAGCCTATAAGGTGTGTAACGCGTGAAGCCAAGCGCGAGAAGGAGCGTGATCTCGGGAATTGCAATTTGTGGTTCCTTAATTAATTCGCGTCGCAGGCAAAGCTGACGTCCGGTTGGATAAGACCGTGGTATGATCATCTTTGACTTTTTCTTTATTTCTTGGAATTTGCACCCCGACCCCCACAGGGATCAGCTACCAAATACGATTGTTTTCTGTCCTAAACCCTAAAACCCGAGGAGGTCACATTTGCAAATCCCTGAAACAAAAAGGATTAATCATGGAAATTAGTGAAATCAAACGGAGTTTGAAGGCGGATTAAGGCGGGAGAGTAATCAAACCTTAATGACATGGCTAAGGCCGCGAGGAGACTCTCCATTACAGAGGTAGGAAGATAATAGACGGAGCTTTGGCAGTAATGGAGTGAGAATCCCTACGGAGGAGGGGGTGAAAGGTCTTGTCCATGGACTGCTGATCTCTTGTCTTCTTTTTTTCATCCAACTATGGCGGATCTGTACGGAACTTCTCCTTCTTCCGCTGCTGGTCTTTCCTCCGGCACTGAAGATTTTTCTTCCTTTTTGAATCAGCATTTCAGTAATTCGGCGTCTCCCTACTCTTACGCCTCGTCTCCTTGCATGCCGTTCAGGGGCAAGCAATCGCGATTGCTCGATTCTCAGTCAGAAGGGCAGTTCTCGCAGAAGCAGGGGACTGCCTCCGCTCCAGGATCTTCGAGCCTGGCCGGTTCCGCATCTGGTTTGAATTTTTCGGATCCTGGAATTTTTCTCTCCGATGACATCAAAGGAAAAGCAGAAAACTTGTTTTCTTTTGCCAGAGTTGAAGATTGTGACGCCAATGCGTCTTTGAAAAAAGGGAGGTTATCTCCTGAAATTGATCTCGGCGATTTCAGCTGTGATAGCGAGGTAAATTTTCGAAACTAATTGGGGACTTTTTTTCCTATAAATTTCTCCCTGATTGCGAAGAGGAATCTACCTCAGCATGTTCTAATGTCAATTTTTAGTAGTCTGGATGTCAAGGAATTCAGATCAAGATGAAACACCATTTTAGAACTCTAGTTCTTCTCTTCTCTTGGTTTACTCAGTATTTGAAACAAACGGCTAGGCCTGCTTTCTTTTTCTTACTGGAGTGCTTTTGTAACGCAGAACGGAGCCGACGTATCAAAATTTCCGTCAATTTCAATGGCGGCCAGGAGCTCATCCAAGCGAAGCAGAGCTGCAGAAGTCCACAATTTATCAGAGAAAGTAATATCTATCCGAGTCTCCAATATTTTCTCATAGATATATTGTACAAAGTCGATTTCCGGAGCTTAAACGATTATGTTAATGGGTGGACAGAGGAGGAGGAAAAGGATTAATGAGAAAATGAAAGCCCTGCAGAATCTAATTCCAAATTCTAATAAGGTATTTTTCTAAAGTCTTACTCCATTTAAAGTTGTCTAAAAAATTACGATCTGATGTGGTTTTTTTACAGACGGACAAGGCTTCCATGCTGGATGACGCAATTGAATATTTAAAGCAGCTTCAGCTTCAAGTACAAGTGAGCTTCTTTGTTACAAATATATTGGCCGGACATGGTAAATGATAGATTAGGCTTGAGTTCGACCACCTTTTCTGGTAGAATCTATTGCCATCACCAATTATTGCTAGCTAAGCAACATTGCATGGATCTTATTGATCGATGGGACTGAGATAATCCCAAAGTACCATTCTTTTTGCCATTGAGAGCCAAAGAAATTTTTAGAGCTCTAAACCAAATATTGCTGTCATTGTAGAAATTTTTTAACTACAGTTTTGTGAATAAAAATGCATTTGATGCAAAATAAGACTTGTGACAACTCGCCCGGATGGAGGGTTTCAAGATATGCAATCCCACATCGTCCATCGATGGAGACTGAAGAAAATTCATAAGTGAGTTTTTTGCCCCTAACCATCACAATACGATTTGGGCTTATCCAAAAAACAAGTGGTATCAAAATCATTTCCCCTGTTATGCGATGGTGGGATAGGGATGTCGGGCTCATTAAAAGGGTGGATTGAGACAACCTGTCTAGGTGAAGGATATAAATATGTGTAATCTCACATCTTCTAGGGGTGGAGATTGAAGATATTTCATAAATAAGTTCTCTGTCTCTAACCAGTACAACGTGTTTTGGGCATAATTCTAGAACAAAGTCTTGTAAACTCGGCCCAAAGCATATAATATTGTGTTGGCGGATTCGAGGGTTGCACAAGTAGCATTAGAGCTAGTCCTCATGGCAGGTGATGGTGGTCGACAAGGATGTCGAGCCTATTAAGATGGGTAAATTGTGACAATCTGCCTAGATAGAAGGTGTAAAATTCTACGTTGCCTAGAGGTGGAGAATAAAGATAATTTATAAATGAGTTTCAGGTCCTTATCTAGCAGAACGTGTTTTGGGCATAGTCCAAGAACAAAGTTGTGCAAGTTTTGTCTAAAGCGACACTATTGTGCTAGCGAGCTTGGAGTTTCCACAGTATTTGAATGAGATTATGAAGACCCAATATGCAAAATTGAAAAACCGAATTCTCTTATAATTAGTTGTGATTTCGCATTAAGATATAGTTATCATGAGCTTGTTTACATGCTGCATAGAACTATGTCCAAAGGTTTTAGCTCTGAATATGTTGCGTTATGTAACTATTTGAATGTTTGAAGTCTGCTTCCTGGCTTTCCAATTTCAGGACTTGAATTTCCCTTGTATCGTTCACAAGAAACTGAGAAAAGCTTTTTCTTGTGTCATTGACTTTGCAGATGTTATCTACGAGAAATGGATTTAGTTTGCATCCTTCGTGCTTACAAGGAAGAGTGCTGCAGCCTATGCAAATGCCCCAATTGGGAATGAACTTTGAATTAGGAAATGCAATTCCAACTTCCATCAGAGAGTTAGAAACTCTTTTTGCTAATAAAGATTGTCCAATACAGTCAAACTTCAGTCTTTCCAACAAATGTAACCTCTCCGATCAGCCAGTTCCCATGTCTACTGCAGCAAATGATTGTACTCCAGATAACTCGTTTAGATTTGGACAGCTTCAGGCATACTATGGACATTATAATTTACCCCCTCAATCAGAGGTAGCTTTTTCTTGATCCGTGATTGGCTCACTAAAGCTTTTTGAGATAAAAACTAACCACCTTTTTTTGGAAATATGAAGGATATCAGCAGGGACACCATATCAAAGCAACTGGATTGCTCTCAGACGGGGAAAAACTCCAAAGAAAATGGTTTATAGCCAGGGTTTGTTCAGTATATTACAATGGCCCTTTATGGTCTGTTGATTGAAAGATCTTTTGTGAACTTGCATTTTTTCTTTTTGTTCAAACACTACAAAAAAAAGAACTAAATGACCTTAAGTGCTGAATTTCACACTTCAATTTGTCCGCTATAACAGGCTGTACCATTTATGGTATCCAAAATGTTTTTACTTTGACGTTATCATTATGAGATCATCACATTTTGATTACATAAATGCTTTAATGGAGTTTGACATTGTTTATTGGAGTCCATTGAATTTGGCACGAAAATCTGAAGTCTATGGTATTCTCTTTGCTTATTGGAGTTATCTAGCTAATCACTTTCTACACGTCAAGCAGGTAACAAATGTAATTAGGCCACTACCCTTGGCCATATGACTTGAACAATCCAGGATTAGAATAACTGAGACACTAGCTCATTGTTTTGGCATGGTCAAGGTGAGCGAATAATGAGTGACACTAGCACCTCTCTATAGACGACCACTATAAGTGTTGGGTGATAACTCATAGACAAAGTCTAACGTACTATAATCCCAGTTAGATAGTATTAGGAGTGGCAATGGCACAGTATTAGAAAAATTGTTGAATTTTAGTTGGGTTGAGTTAATCTCTGGCTAAGTTGAATTTTACAAAAGCAAATTTGATCTATAGCTAAAATCAATCCAAAATTTTAATTTTGTTTTAGTTTGGGTTCACTTTCTATTGAACTATAATGAGTAATTATAAGCAGTATTAGAGAACCAAGACTTACATTTGAATTGTAGTTTATTTGGATTTTAGGCTCGAAGACCGTGCTTGTGATGATAGGTTGGATTTCGTGTTTGGTCGGTTTTATTCTGAATTGAGTTTGGTTTTACCTATTTTTAGTAGATTTTTTGACTCTCGTTCTACGTTTTTTGACCTTCACGACTGAAACTAGGATTGTGCACCGTGAGAGAAGAAATTCACGGGTAATGCTATTTTTCATTTATCACAACTATTTATACCAGCAGAATAAAATCGACACTAACTACATTTGATAACTATTTTTATAACTTCTCTAATATTCTAATACCCCTCTCAAGCTTAAGGGGTACCACATTAAGCTTGCTCCGTAAACACTTGAATATTTCTCCGGAAAGTGATTTAGTTAGGCCATCTGCAAGTTGAGAAGAAGACAGCGTAAAAGACACGTTAATTTCGTTTGCAACTATCTTTTCTCGAATGAAGTGAAAATCTAAATCCACATGCTTCGATTTAGAATGCAAAGCCGGATTAGATGCGAGAAACGCCGCACTAATATTATCACATAAAATTTTCGGAGTGGCTTTGAGAGAGACTTCAAGATCATTACAAAGCTTCTTCAACTATAATAATTCCGAGACCGCATCGGCAACGCTTCGATATTCAGATTCCGTGCTTGACCGAGAAACACATTTTTGTTTAAAAGATGACCAAGAAACACATTTTTGTTTAAAAACTACGTGGCCTTGATTCAAGAGCAGAAACAGCCCAACCATTCAACCTAGCATGGCCTTGATTCATGTAGAAGAACAAGATAGACGAAGAGGACACCACACGTGTTTCTCGACAATATTTTTCATAAATCCTTTGCTCTGTGGATTGCATCAAAAATATATTGTATTAGGTGGGATTTATGAAAATTCTACAACTAATTTCCTCTTTCTCTAATTTCTTTTCCCAATTTCAAAAATTACAGCATTTACGTTGCCAAACCCGGAATTCATTCAACTAGAAGATGTCACAGCTGAAAATCTTGGTCGATTTTCATTTTTTAAGAAAATAATTAGACAACTGCAATAACACCTATCAGATAAAAAGGGTGTCATTTGCATTTTGAATCCCAACATCTCTTCACATGCCCATGCTGTACACAACCCAAAGAAGAAAGCTTGATTAGTTAACTAATCATTACACTAATCCTACTCTAATGCGTGCATTCGATAATCGTGACAATTTAACATAATCAATCTTTTGTTGTCCCATTTCTCAAATCACTCGCACCATGTGACCCATTTTTCTAAATAAATGTGCCCAATTTTCACAAATTTACTCCTCATTTTCACTCTCAATCATGTGCTAATGTGAAGAACATCAATTATGATTCCCACAACTCCCTTTCCCCCTTTCCAAGACTGTGTACTTTTAGGCCTTCGAGCCAAGAGTAGTGCCCAAACCCAAATTACTAGCCGTCTTAACTCCCAACAACGTCCACGCTGATTCTAATCTGTTCGACTGAGGTGAACTGTTATTTTACTGATATTTATTGCCATAAATGTTCTTCCCTGGCCTTGTATTTTTTATGACTGGACCCATCTATCGAGAGATGTGTTGGATAGAAGACGGCATCAGTGGAGAGACGCTTTTGTTTCAAGCCAAGACAAGAGATGCAACGGACCCTTCAATCGAGATTTTGTGTTTTTTTTTGTAATAATAATAGTTTATTTGCTTGTTTTGACCCTGCACCTTGATAAGACATGCCTTTGGGAATACTCAGCCGTTGCACTTGCAAAAAATTCTGGTTGTTTATCGAAAACAGGTTTGTTTTATCGCCTGCATGCATGAAAACTTGATATATTATGATAATAAAAAAGGGTTTTTTCAGACAGTGGCATTAGCGGCCAGCCATGGCCGTAGAAGAGGACCTGCGATGATCCACAAGCAAAATTTCCCGACTAAACCCTAACTGGAATCGTACGTAGAGCAGAAGTACTAATACAGTTTGACCGAATAAAAAAAAAGAAAAAGATGGGGGTTTTTGTGATTATTTTTCACCAATTAATCTCACCTTATTCTCAATTCTTATTCGATCTCAAATTTTCAATTACTCAATTTCTCAATCATTTAACTACGCTCGTTCAATTTGTTTACACACAATCAAGGTATGTCACGATTATTTTTTTGTTAACATTTATAATTAGTTTATAGTAAATTGATAACTAACGATTTTATTTTTTTGTATGACTCGTATTGGTGGATTTGAACTCGAATTCCAAATTTTTATCACTTACTAATCATTCGTGAACGATATCAATTTATTAAATTTTTGTGTGTAAAGTTTAGAATTTTATCGATATTGATCCTAGATTATTTAATTTAGATACGTTTATCGATGATGATCTAAAAGAAATAACGTCAATTAATTCTGCATTTTTAATTGGTTAATCATCAGCACAAGCATCTACCGTTTTACCTAAATCAAAAAAAAGTAAAACGTCTTATGTTTTGAGACACTTCGAATCAAAAGAAATCATTGTAAGGAATTGACACGGAAGGGAGGAGGGGTTTAGGTTTAGGAAGAGAGGATAATCAGTTAGGTTTTGTAAGGGAGGAATATCCGATATTCCAGAACCGGGACTGGATTTTGGGAGAGGATAACTCGACGCTGAGATCGATTTTATGGTTGAAAATTTGAGGGAAACTTTGGGGAAGGGTTAAGTAATACACCTCAAAATTTGGAGGCGATCACTCGGGCGGATCGATCGGAAATGAATGGAACAGTAACCGGGCTTGGCGGTGGCCGGAAGTGAGGTCCGGCAGAAAGAAATGGAATTATCAAACAAAATAAACGATCGAATGAAGAGCTTATGACCTTCAAGCTCACCCTACGTCCTTGAAGAAGGCTGGAGACTTTGAAGCAATAAGAGATCTCCATCTCGAAGGGAGAAATCTTGAAGAGAACCCACGGTGGCAGGAGAACTTCCGGCTGCCGGCTGAAAGTGGAAAATGCCCGAGAAGAGAGAGCTAAAAAGCTACTTAAATTCAAATTCCAAATTGAGGATTACAATCATGCGATGAGGGAGGTTTTATCAGCTACGAAGAGAGGAAAAATGGAGGGAAAACTAAGGGCCAAGGTCATGCAAAAAACATGCTGTAAAATGACTAAAATGAGGGAAAATTTGGACCAATGAGATTGCAAGAACGTGCAAGCCACGTTTCCTTGAATCCCTTCAGCCAATTTTCCTTTCTTTCTTGGCCCTAAATACCCTTCTTCCATCCAATTAAATCCTCATGCACAACATGCAAAAATCCAAGTTAAAACCCTAACTGAGAAAACCCTCTCGGGTTCTCTAAATATTCAAGAAAAAATCTCGTAAAAATTATCCTAAAAAAATGCAAGAAAAACCTTTCACTCCATGGAAATGTTGGTGAGTTGAGTCGTGGATCAATTATTCACGTTTGCATGGAACTCCAACTCGCCATGCAACGTGCATCTTCAACCGGGATCGGGTGCGGGTTTGGTTCCGGAAGTCTTGAGTTGTAGTTGCAAATTTGTCTCCTCTCCAAGCCAAGTTATTGAATGTTTTGGTCTTTCTTGATCCTCCAAAGTTGGCTTAGAAATGTGTAATTCTTCAATTAATTTTCCTATAAAATTAACACACGAGTTAGAAAATTCCCGAGCTCGGGCTCGGGTGAGTACTCCGCTTGGAATTCCAATACGTGGAATGTCATCCTCCCCGAGTTCTTGAGGATTTGACCTTAAATCCACTTGAAATTCTTCTTCATTTTGTTCGTCTTCATCAAATCCAGCAAAGGGAAGAAGGTCTCGTACATTAAATATAGCTGAAATACCATAAATGTCGGGTAACTCGAGCTTGCATGCATTAGTGTTGACTTCATTATTCCAAAAATTATTCACGTTTGAGGCATCCTTAAGAGTGTGCCAACCTTGAACAACTTCCATTTTTGAATCATAAGATTCTATGTCTTTCACCACAACACCTTTCTTTCCACGGCAAAAATATTCAATAATCCGGTTTGTACTAAACAACCAAATAACTAGTTCAACACGAGTTTCATTATCCCAATTATAAACCATAGTGTTCCCAATATAATCAGCAATGTATCCTTCTAAGTATTCATCGGACCAAATATGCATAAGTACTGTAACATCTCTGAAGCTAATAGTTAGCAAGGAAGGGATTACTAACCAATCATGGTGGGTGCACGTAGCTGTCTTTTTAAACGCCCCTTGCGCATTCTGAAGCAAATATATTCCATGGAAGTATTCTATTAAGGATTCCAAGAACCTCATCCAATGATCATTGTTAGCTACCTCTTCCTCCTTGGTTCTTTTGATGAGTGGCCCGTAGACTCCTTTACTAGAATTATCAAATTGTCCATCATTGCTTGAATAGTTCTCCATATTAAGAAGATCATAATTCTTCTTTCTAAAGCTCAATTCAGATTTGTAGATTTCTTTCATCCAATCATAAATAAAGTAATTAGTAAAGAGTTCGGGTAAAGAGACTAACCACCTTGTGAGTATTTTGGAAATCACAACACATATGACTTTTTGATTCTTCATCACGAGTGTTCCTTCTTTAATAGGCAAAGATCCCTCCTTGATCATAATCAAGTTATTCTTAGATAAATTATCCTTCCTTGTGACCTCATATTTGGCCACTTGTTTGTCCACCGAATTTAAAGGAATAACGGTTTGTAAAACCATCGTGCATAACCTTCCGATCGAATTGCCATGGTCTTCCGAGTAATAAATGACTTGCACTCATGGGAACCACATCACATTTCACTTTATCCTTGTAACTTCCAATAGAGAATTCGATACACACTTTCTTGGTAACCTTGAGGTCTTCCTTATCATTTATCCAACACAATTTATAAAGGCTTCGGGTGAAGGGTGGTGTCCAACCCTAGTTTATCAATTAGTTCTCGGGAAGCCACATTAACACAACTTCTACCATCAATAATGATTGAACATACCTTATCTTGAATTAGACATCTATTATGGAATAAGCTTTCTCTTTGGAGTTACTCTTGTTGGTTTTGAGTGGGAAGTAGCCTTCGGATAACCAATAATAAAGGACCTTCTTGTGCGCGACATTCTTCTCCTTCGGATTCTAAGCTTATATCCGATTTTTCCTTCACTTTATCTTCACTAAAAATTTCATTTGTTTCCTCTCTAATAACCATCATACGTTTGTTAGGGCATTGAGATGCAATATGCCCGAGACCAAGGCACTTGAAACACTTGATCTCTCGTGTTCGGGTCCGGTTATTTTCTTCCATCGGTTTAGGGTCACTATCCTTCTTTTGTAGCCATGGTTGAATGTAAGGAATCTTGTTCTCCACCTTTGTACTAGGATTAAAAGGAGCAATAGTTTTAGGACTAGCTCGGCTCACTATTCCCTTGCCCTTTCTTTTTATTTTACCTCTCCACTTTCAAGGCAATTTGTATAACCGCATCCATAGAGTCGATCGGTTGCAACTCCACAATATCACTAATATCTCGGTGTAAGCCTCTAATAAACCGAGCTATAATTTGTTCATCTGATTCTTGTAAATCACATCTAATTCGGAGAGTCTCAAATTCGGTAAGATATTCTTCAACCGAGAAAGATTCTTGTTTAAGTGATTGTAATTGAAGGAATAGTTCTTGTTTGTAATGAGTCGGTACAAATCTTCTCTTCATAATTGATTTCATCATTTTCAAACTATTAATACTTTCGTCACCATCACGTCTTCTCTGAATTTTCAAACTATCTCACCAAAGACTAGCATAACCCGTAAGTTCCAATGACACAAGTTGTAATTTAAACTTCTCGGAATAGTTATAGTATTCAAAGATCTTATCAACTTCTTCATCTAATCAATAAACAAATCACTATTGCAAGACCCATTGAAAGGAGGAATGGATACCTTAATATGCCTCATATCATCATCTCTGGAGTTGAGCTCATGTAGGTTATAACTTATAATCATCATCCGACTCTTCGGATTTAAACTCTTGACATCTCTTCGAACCGTGTTTCGGTCTTCTCCTTGGTGAATTGTTCGGGGTAGTCCTCAAAGAAGGAGAAATTTGCTCCAACTTTTGTAAAACCGTATCAAATCTTTTGTTGAGCTCATCAATTTGCCCTTGAAGGCTGGAATCGGGAAGGTTCGAATTCGGACATGGAAAGGATGGGATAACCGGGCGGCTAGGATCAATCGGATCCCGGTTTGGTTTGTAATGGGAACCACTCCTCGTGGTCATCCTTCAAACTTAAAATCACACAAAAACAGAGGTAAAGAAGAAGGTGGGGAGGAATTTATGGCTCTGGTACCAAATGACATGGAATGAATGGGGTTTAGGTTTAGGAAGAGAGAGGATAGTCGGTTAGGGTTTGTAAGGGAGGAATATCCGATATTTTAGAATCGGGACCGGATTTTGGGAGAGGATAACTCGACGATGAGATCGAGTTTATGGCTGAAAATTTGAGGGGAACTTTGGGGAAGGGTTAAATAATACACCTCAAAATTTGGAGGTGAACACTCAGGCGGATCGATCGAAATGAATGGAACAGTAACCGGGCTTGGCGGTGGCCGAAAGTGAGGTCCGGCGGAAATAAATGGAATTATCAAAAAAAATAAACGATGGAATGAAGAGCTTATGACCTTCAAGCTCACCCTACGTCCTTGAAGAAGGCAGAAGACTTTGAAGCAAGAAGAGATCTCCAGCTCGGAGGGAGAAATCTTAAAGAGAACCCACGGTGGCCAGAGAACTTCCGGCTGAAAGTGGAAAATGCCCGAGAAGGGAGAGCTAAAAAGCTACTTAAATTCAAATTTCAAATTGAGGATTACAATCATGCAATGAGGGAGGTTTTATCAGCTACAAAGAGAGGAAAAAAGGAGGGAAACTAAGGGCCAAGGTCATGCAAAAAGCATGTTATAAAATGACTAAAAGGAGGGAAAATCTGGACTAATGAGATTGCAAGAACGTGCAAGCCACGTTTCCTTGAATCCCTTCAGCCAATTTTTCTTTCTTTCTTGGCCCTAAATACCCTTCTTCCAGCCAATTAAACCCTCATGCAAAACCTCATGCACAACATGCAAAAATCATAGTTAAAACCCTAACCGAGAAAACCCTCTTGGCTTCTCTAAATATTCACGTAAAAATTATCCTAAAAAAATGGAAGAAAAACCCTTCACTCCATGGAAATATTGGTGAGTTGAGTCGTGAATCAATTATTCACGTTTGCATGGAACTTTAACTCGCCATGCAACGTGCATCTTCAACCAGGATCAGGTACATGTTTGGTTCCGGAAGTCTTGAGTTGCGGTTGCGAATCCGCCTCCTCTCCAAGCCAAGTTATTGAATATTTAAGTCTTTCTTGATCTTCCAAAGTTGGCTTAGAAATGTGTAATTCTTCAATTAATTTTCCTGCAAAATTAACACACGAGTTAGAAAATTCCCGAGCTCGGGCTCGGGTGAGTACTCTGCTTGGAATGCCAATCTGTGGCATGTCAGGAATAAATTAGAAACTAGAGCACAATGTAAATATTGTTTCAAACACTATTCTTATGAATCGACTACTAGCACCATCGGTAGGTATTATAAAAAATGTCATTTTACCGAGCAACCGAGAGGTAGTTCACAAAAACAACTGCAAATAAATGCTACTGGTAGTGGTAATTTTATATATTCACATGATAGATTGAGAGAATGTGTTGCAAAATTTGTAGCACAACTCAGGTGCCTCTATCAATGTTCGATAGCGAGGTATTCAAAAAATTTATTCAAGAATATATCAATCTTAATTATAAACGAGTTTCTCGTAGTACACTAAGATGTGACATTATTAGAATGTAAAGAAAATATGAAAGGTCACTTAATCGGTTTATTTGCTAATGCTCTTACTATGCCCATTTGCATCACATCCGACTTATGGAGTGCACCTAACTCACTCGGATATATAATAGTCACTTCTTATTTTATTGATGAGAAATGACAACTAAATAAAAAAAAAATTAGGCTTCCGTAGCTGTGAATATAATTTTTAGTATCACGTTAGATAATGCTTCCGCTAACGATGTTTGTGTTGCTCAATTTAAAAGATTATTTCAATGCGATAATATTCAAATATCTCTTTTTCACATGCGATGTCATATTTTAAATTTAATTGTTAAAGATGACATGTAATTTATTTCTCCTCATATGGATGCAATTTCCTATATTACGTCATCTAATGCCCGACAACAAGAATATAAAGAATTTTTTAAAGCCTCTAATATTAAACCTAGAAAATTTAAAACAGATGTCTCAACTAGGTGGAAAACTAGGTGGAATTCGACTTATTTAATGTTAAAAAATGTTAAACTGTATTGGTTTGTTAATTGTGCATATATTAGTGAAAAAAAAATAGTTTAAGTTTATATCAAAGTAGTTGCGATATTGCTAATTTATTTCTTGAATTTTTATCACCATTTTTTGAGGCTACTAACAAATGTTCGAGAATTTATTATCCCACTACACATCGTGTTCTTCCAATTTTTGTAAATTTGATGGGTATTTTTGAAAAATATAAACAAATAAATGAATTTTTTGATATAGTTTATAGTATGGAAATTAAATTTAAAAAATATTGCCTTGACGTACCTAATATTTTTTTTTGCATGTGTAATGCATCCTCGTTTTAAAATAATAGTAACTAAATTAATGCTCGATACAATTTTTAGTAATTTAGGTATCGGTACTGAATCAAGTCCTAGTCAATTAAAAAATGATCTTTCTATGTTATTTTCGATTTATCAAAGTAAATATTCTGATTTTACTCGTTCTTCTCATATTTCTTCGAGCTCTAGCGTAGTTCTTCTTCCTCACGTCGCCTACAATTCATGGAAAACATATATGCGAAAATAGATAGTGATGTTTTATTTTATGGTTTGGAAAAAAATGAACTCGGTGATTATTTAGAAATGCGGCATAAAATTCCACCGGATGATGATTTTGATATATTGGGGTGGTGGAAAATCAACAAGAGCCAATTTTCACTTCTTTCTAAGATGACACGAGATTTACTAACACCTCTTGTTTTTACTATAGCTTCTGAATCTGTTTTTAGTGCAGGTGGTCATGTATATGACTATCGTCGAGGAAGTCTTGCACCAGATCTCGTGGAAGCTTTAATATGCATGAAGGATTGGTTCGACGTCGCGAAGAGAGACCAACAACGCGAGGATGTCATCGCCGAAGAATTCAAACATTTGGAGTTCGAAAACTAAATTTAGAAATGTTTGAAAGTATAATTTTTTGTAATTTTTTACCCTTGTAAATTTTTTACACTTGTAAATTTTAAATTTATTCCAATAAAATATTTACACATTTTTACGTTTATCACATTTTCAATCTTACAACAACGAAAACAACTTGATAAAAAATATATACAAGATACATGTATTAAAAATCATTTGGCTCATTTGGCTAGACTCGAATAGGCTCGGCAGGCTCGGCTCGCTCGGCTCGAATAGGCTCGACTCGCTCGACTCTAATAGGCTCGAGGCTCGCGAGCCGGCCCGAGCTTAAATTTTTTTAAAAAACTCGACAGTCTCGGTTTGAATAGGCTCGACAGACTCGACTCGAAAAGCTCAACAGACTCGACGAGCTAGACGATTTTAGATTCGAATAGCTCGAGCCAGCTCACAACTGTTTATCCTCGACCTGAGAGAGAGAGAGAGGGGCTAGAGAGACGCAATCATGCACGTCCTCATCTAAAGTCTAAACAAAGACGAAGCTTTGTCTAGTGTCTTGTCTTGGAGAGCTTTCGAGTCAGCAAAAGAGATGCATGCTGCGAGATCTGAGAGTCCCAAGATGGCCACGTGACCTCCATATTTAGAGAGAGAAGTTGATTCATTCTTGCTGTCTGTTTGAGACCCTTTTGTCTCTCTTCTGCCTTGACGACCTAGGGCTTAGCTCCATCGCCTGCACCCGCGACCACCCTCTCCACCTTTCCACGCTCTGTACAAAGAGTAAGTAGAAGAAAAACAATTTAGAAAAAGCTACAAACAAAAAGAGAATATGTGGACCTGACTAGCATTCACGTGTATTTAACGAAATATTATACTCCAATAAATTCTACTATCTATTAATCATATTAGCCTACTATATATAGTCGGATTATTTATTTCAATATATAAATTTTACAACCATTTTTTTAAAATTAATTTGTTTATATTAGTTTTTAAATATTTAATGAGAAAAACAACCGAGAATATAACCATATGTATGGTCTACTTCTAGACTTCCGACGGTATAGTTCTTGTTTAAAAATTTCTAAACATAAGCTTAGTTAGGGGTGGGCGCGGGTCGGGTTGGGTCGGGTTTGAGAAAATCTTTACCCGACCCTAACCCTATAAGAGAAAAAAAAATTACCCTATCGAGTTATGATTGATAAATTACCCAAACCCGACCCGACCCTATTCTTATCGGGTCAATACGGGTCGGGTTATCGGGTCATCAATATTAAATCAAATTAAATCCATCCAGATATAAAATATCATTCAGCATGCTAAAAAAAGGTTATATTTAAATTGTAATAAGAGTAATGAGTTAGCTTATGAGATAAAAAAAAGAATGTACCTTCATCAATTGTGTTATAATGTTCGTCTGCCTCGCTATTTCAGGAACTTGGAGATTTGGAACGAAGCCAACTCTGAGTGCATATTGATGTACCATACTTCCTTGAATGACAACCATAAACTACACCACAATATTTGCACTCTGCTTTAGGATCCTCAGAAGAAGTATCGATCAATGAATAATGTTCTCAAACCGTAAATCTCAAAGCTCTTTTCTTTGTTTCAATATTTGTATCGGTTCCAGTGCTCGACGTACTTGTCATCCTGCAAAAGAAAAAAACAAAAAATTCAAGCAAAAAGAATGAACTATTTCTTGATCATTCTGTTCAGTTTGCGAGAATAAGAAAGTTTCATTGATTAGTCTACCTAAGTTCAGTTTGAATGAAAACTAGCATTATAAATCAAAAAACACTAATTCTATAATGGGGATAAAAACAGGAAGAATTCCATTGCATATTGCCAAACAGTATTCTGCCAAATAGTATTAAACCAAAAGAAAAATTGAGTTTTTGTGTGAATTCGACTCGGTCAAACCAACTAAGGAAACGAAGTGACCATTATGAGCGAAAAATGACAGACATTTGTAAACTTTTACCAGGGAATTATCCATTTTGCTAATGACTCAAAGTAAATAAAGCTGTTTTGATTAAAAAAAATGGTTTTGTTTTCCCCGACCCCTAAGCTTGGAGGCTAAATTGCACTTAACTTAAAAGAACTAAGAGCTTGTAAAAATATGAACATAGATTCGCAGCAAGTACTCATCGGATTATAGAATGAACCAGTCATCAGGCCAACGCCTAAGACAAACCTCACGGCTCACATGCATAAGTGAGTCTTTGCAATGATTGATAGTCTTAAAAACATTTGCACAACCTAAGAATGAAAAAAAATGAACACTTTTAGAGCTATCTCCATTACTACACCTAGAAGTTTACTGAATAAACCAGATAAACAGACACAACAGAACACTTTTCGCGGCTAAATCCACTGAAAAAGACTAACCTTAAGGCTTTGAAAGCTTGATTAGGATTATCGGAAACTCCACAACGAATTGAAGATAGCTCTTAGCTCGCGGCTTGCGTTGATTCTTCACTGGATGGATGGCCTATGTGACTTCGTCTCAGACTCTCGTCTCATGGGGGCAGGATAACCTAGAAGTTTTAGGTTATTTTTTATAAAAAGAGCAGCTAAGGAGACGGGTAATTTCGGGTCAAGGCGGGTCTTGCGGGTCGGGTCGGGTAATTACCTTAACCCGACTATAATCCGCAAATTTAAATGTTTTTTAAAATATTTTATCCGTTACCCGACCCGACCCAACCCGTATTTCTCGGGTCGGGTAATTACCCCGCGGGTCGGATCGGGTTTGCCCAACCATAAGCTTAGTGGTCTCATCCTAATTTTCTGAAAAATCAACCAAGTTGCACCACAATGATACTATGTCAAATATTTTAATTTTACGCCAGAAACTACATTACATCACGTTAAACGACATTACTTTCCATGGCATTGCATTACGCTACAAGGGGACAAAAAAACTTATACTCCACTCGCTCTGGTTGGTTTGTGACCCTTGGAGTTGGTTAGTTTCGAGCAAATAAGTGTACAAGATATATTATATCGAAAAGACTGACCCACAGAGCCGAGTTATGAGTTTCGAGTTACGGGAAGGTGTTAGAATGTGGAAACTTGAATAGAATTTGATGAGAGTATAAGATCATCACTTGCATGGTCTGAAACACAGTAGGAGCCACAGGTGGCCGGCCGTCTTCTTCGCGAATGGACGTGGCAATCTGTGCCGAAACATTAGTTGTAGTTAGTTGACGTGGCTCGACGGCGATGGTGGCTAGATTTCAATGGAGTTATTTTAGAGATTAGGAGTTTACATTTTTGAAGGGTGATGGAGATGCGTGGAAGCATGGATGGTGGGTCCCAGCCATGGCTGTTGGCAAAGAGAAACGAGGTTCCTGCGGGTCCCACGAGACCTATAGACGACAAAGTAGGGACAACGACGCACGGTCTAGAAGGACACGTCAACGTCAGAGGTATTTTGACATGGATGAGGTGGCATCCTCCGTGAAATATTCAATTTCAAAGATGAGATAAGGATGGCTGGTCCAGCTCAGGAACACCTCCTCCATTAACAGTTTAAACCACGCCGTGTCTATACCTATTTTTTCTAGTCATAATTAAGATTAACCTTATTATATGTATAATGTGTAAATATTGCTGTTTGCAATCAACATACTAGGTACACATTTATATATTAATACATAAAATATATTTTAAATGAGTCAATAAATATTTGACACCTAATGTACAACAAGAAAGGAGAAAATTTTTGCACGAATATTTCTCATTTCTTGTCTCCTGAATAATTTGAAGACTCGAAGAAACAATTGAGAAATTTTTTTAAGGTTTCCAATAGTCATTCTTAATGTTTGTATTTTTAGCTTATAGGTGTGATTTCTTTTTGTTTGGCTTGTTGAATTCTTATCATCGATCAACTTTCTCACATAAAGAGCAAAACAATCAAGAGACAAAAGACACGGGTGAGAAATTGAAAAGTCATGTTGTATCATATTATTGCATAGACTTGTGTCGAAAGCTTCAGATTTGTTGAAGACTACTGTAAAGAAATGGAAGTAGCCATATTACGGGCGAATGTGGAAGCCACAATGGCTAGGTCTGTCGGAGGCTTAAACCGAGAAATAGCCGATATAGTAGATTTACAAAAATAGTTGTACATGAAAGAGTTGTTGCACAAGTCGATCATAATTGAATGTCAACTAGACTCTAAGAGAAATACTAGAGTGAGAAAGACAACTATTACTTGCCAAACAGATTGGAAATGTGAAAAAACAAAAACCAAGAGAAGATTCTCTTAGGGATTGATTCTTTCAACCCTGTGAAAACACGATGAGAAATCAAGTGTTTTCGGTGTCCAAATAGAAGAGCTATGGTTTTGAAAGACTGGGGATTTGGAGAGTGAGTTCCAGTGAGGATAATATGAAGCCACTTGATGATTGTAGTGACTTTGAGAAAGAAGAACGGTAAAAGGAGACCTTTTAGTCACGAGCGTTTTAAATGTGCAACCTGACGAAGATGAGTCAGAGTACAATGTGAACATATATTTCATTTAAGAAGTTTGTAGTTTGACTATTGACGAAGGAAGTTGTACCGATATTGTTAGTACACTACTTTGAAGTTAGTAGTACATTGAGCATGTTTTGTGAACACTTGTACTCGCCGAGACTGAAACACGACGTTTCATTCGCGCGTACACCCTTTTAGTCATGAGGCGTGTTTTAAATGTGCAACCTAATAAAGATTGAGACAAAGTACGATGTGAATATATGCTCCATTCATGATGTTTTGTAAAACACTACTTTGAAGTCATGATTATCGCTGCTCTATCTATTCCTTGCAAACCTTTGATTGATATATCGATAGATTTTGCGATTGGTTTACCAAAAACACAAAAGGGGGGAGATGGTATATTTGTGTTAGTAAATACATTTAGTAAGATAACTCATTTCATAACATGCTCCAAAATAATGAGGCAACTCACATAACAGATTTATTCTACAGAGAAGTTGATGATTGCATGGAAATCACCTGTGTGAGTGATGTTCTTAAGTCACCTGTGGAAAACTTTGTAGAGTAAATTAGATATAAAACATTTATTTTCAATTGTGACACTCCTTAAATGGGTGGACAAATTAAAGTAGTTAATAGAACACTTTCGATATTGTTAAGAGCAATTATTTTAAAAATTTAAAGCATTGTTTACCTGATGTTGAATTTTTTTTATACCGCATTGTTCATTCCACTTCTCCATGTTCAAAATTTGAAATTATCTATAGTTTTAATCTTTTATCTACTCTTGATATTTTATTTGTCGAATAATGACTTTATCAAACTTCATAGAGATGAAAAAACAAATTCTATGGGGGACTTACAAGTGAAAGTTCAGGAGAACATCCGATATAGAAACAAGCATTGTACAACACGTCCCAAAAAGATATATTTGGACTATGCCTTCAAAAGGAGAGATTTCCAAATCAATGGAAAATCAAGTTGCATCCAGGCGGAGATGACCACTTCAAGTTCTTGAACGCATGAATGACAATGCCTCTAGCATTGACTTACCTAGAGAATATAACGATGTTAGCGAATCATTCTATGTTAGTCTTATCTTTAGATGATGCACATATTTGAGGACGAATCATTTTGAATCAAGAAGGAATGACTTGCTTAAATGTTGTTTTGACATCCGATGATTTTAATAGTTAGTTTTGTTTTAAATTTTCATAAATTAGGTAGATTGTTATTTTAGTTTTAGTGTTGCCCTCAAGGCACAAGACTCTTGTAGACTTTGAGTTGTTTTAGAGAGTATTTTTCTTTTGTTCTTTACAACAAATTTTCATATTTTCAAGTCACATTTCAAAATCTCGCTCCATGGCTTTTGTTTTAACAGACAAATTTGTACCGGGTGAATTTTCATTGGATACTTATGTTTCTATTGAAGTCGTCGATTTCGACCTAGTACCTCTCATTGTTTTTGAATTGAAAGGCGATTACGTGGATTTCGACCGATGCCAGGGTTTCAAATTCTCAAAATTCTGAGGTTCGCATCATGGACGCGATCCATCTACTTTCTTAACATGTTTCTATTAACTTTGGTTTTGATCGATCCCTTTTCTCCTTTCGATATTTGTACGAATTATTATAACTTTTATGAAAATAACAAAATCATTTATAAAAAATACGTACTTCATCAAAAGAATTATGAAACTTGAAAGATAAACTCGTATAATACTGTTTTCTGAAGTTGCGAAACGATTTAAAAAAACTTCAATTCGAAAACAACTATAAGTTAATGGTTAGTAAAATAATAAAAAATATATATCATACAAAAATGATCATAATTGCTTCTGATTTTAATTTTTTTCTTGTCCTTTTGCAATTTTAAAAAACTAATATATTAATTTATCTTGTAAATTTTAATTTTTTTTAATAAAGTAAATAGTTTTAATAAATTACTTTATTATTTACCATAGAAAATTATATGATGGAGATAGCAGAATTAAAAAGGCAGGAACATCCCGTCCTTCCAAGTCCTCAGAGGGATGGGCAACCCGACCCAACCTGCGGGTCCCGACCCAACCCGCACTATTTGGGTCGGGTTGAAAATGAATTGAATGAGTTTTTTACTCATTTGGGTCGGGTTATACAATTTAATTTGGGGTTTGGGTCGGGTTGAAGTTTTTTACTGAACCCGCAAACCCGACCCAAAAAAACTCATTCACCAAATATTCATAAAATTTTCTAGGGCTCACAATTTCACCCATTTCCTTCTACGGCAGCTCCCGACCCAAAAAAACTCATTCACCAATATTTCATAAAATATGTTCTCTCAGGCTTCTGTCGTCGTTTACTTAGAGAAAACTTATGTTTTTTCTCAGCAAATGCAACGTTGCAACTCTTGATTTTTTAACAACCCTTTACTTAGAGAAGTTAAAACATATTTTAGGAAATATTGAGATGATATTTTTAGTTATGTTATTTGTTTAAGTTTGATATCTTTTGAATTAATTATTAGGAGTGACAATGTCGTAACTCGTAAGGTAATAAGTTGTTTTTTTATTTTTTTTCGTAATAGTAAATGTTTTGATGTTATTTTAGAATAGTTTTTAATGAACCGATAAAAAAAAAACCGACCCAACCAGCAATATTTTGGGTCGGGTTGTCATAGAGGTTGCGGGTTTCGGGCCAGTCTTCGGTTTCAGGTACGAAACCGAAAACCAAATGGGTCGGGTTGAGTTGATTAAAAAACCGACCCAACCCAACCCATGCCCATCCCTAAGTCCTCTTGCTGGAAGTGTTTCAAATATGTCCGGATAACGTAGCACTGTTTTCGAGTGTTTAATACGTTTCAGAGCTCTCTGTCTCTCGGCAATTATTTTATGCAGTGGCTCCGGCCATCGTCTGCGTTGGATTACTTGCCCTTCTCGAAGCTCAGCTTGGAGCTTTAACTTCTCCGTCATCGCGACCCCATCAAACCTTGCCTTTTCGGCCATGCGTTATTTCCGCTTCCTCGCCTCTTCCGAGGAGCTTATTTAGAGCCTCCCACCTCTTCTCTTCCCCCCTTTCTCATGGATTTTGGAGTCGTGGGTTTGGATGGGGTAGTGGGTTCCGACTCTGGCTTCGCCTCTCTTGCCTCACATCCTGAAACAAAGCAAAAGCTGTACGGATCGGCTCTAGGGTTTCGATCTGCTTCTGAGGAAGATGGGTCGAGGAGCTCTAAGCTGTCCACGCCTGATGACTTCTCATCCTCCAAGCTCGCTTTGATGAGATCTGACAATCTTTTGGCGGAGTGGAGCTGCCCCACCAGCTCTATTCCTTACTTCCACTCCACGCCTGCTTCTGCCAGAAACACAGGTGTGTGTTTATCTGCACTTAGCTAGTATGAATCTGGGGAAGGGGAAGACGCATTCTTGTGAGATATGAAAGTGAAATGTCCACTTTTTATTCTCTGAGAGTAGTAGTAAATGGCACTCCCGAGCTGCCTGCATCTGCATGGAGGTGTAGCTTTTTACAGGCTCTTAATGGAGTTGTCGAGTCCTGTTGAGAACGAAAAAATGAATCTCTTCTCCCCACCGGAGGTGGGTTTGAGTCTTTCTTTCCTCTCGAGTTCAAAGTAGAATGTAAAGTTAGTCGGGGAAGGAGTGGATCGGAGGAAGTCGACTTTGTCTCGGTCTTCTTCTCCAATTTTGGAACTTTTGTTTTCTTCTGTCGAAAGCCGAGGAATTTAATATTTTCTGCACCCTCATTAAAGGTTGCAGACATGTTATGGCCCCGTCACATCCCTATCTGATAACAAAATACTTTTTTTCCCTTACATCTCTACCGGTTCCTAGCTATTGGCTTCACAAATCGGCCCTTTCTTCGTTCTCTTTCCTGAACTTTTTTCTTTCTGGGTTGGGTTTGTTTCAGGCGACAACGGTGGAATCTTGAACTGCGGAAGCATGTATGGCGGTTTTACAGGAATCAGAGGCCTTTTCACCCCATCTCAATGGATGGAGCTAGAGCATCAGGCCCTGATTTATAAATACATTGCTGCAAATGTTGCCGTGCCTTCTAATCTGCTCATACCCATCAAAAAGGCTCTCGATTCCGCTGGTTTGACTGGTTTCCCGGCGGGCTTGCTCCGGCACAAAGCATGTAGGTTTCTCTACCCCATCCTCAGAATCACTAAACTGTAACTTTTTCCTCCTGGAGTTTGCTGTTCACTTTTAATGGTTTGACGTGAATGTGCTCAGTTGGGTGGGGCACTTTTCATATGGGATTCTCCGGCAACTCAGATCCGGAACCCGGAAGGTGTCGCCGGACCGACGGGAAGAAATGGCGGTGCGCCAGAGATGCTGTGGCCGATCAGAAATACTGCGAGCGGCACATGAACAGAGGCCGCCATCGTTCAAGAAAGCCTGTGGAAGGCCAAGCAGGCCAGTCCGTTGCCGGGATTTCCAACAGTAACATCACCGCCACCCCAAAGCTGGTCTCTTCCTCGACAGCCTCAGTGGTGAATTCCGGCGCCGGTATTCCCAACCATCTCGTCAAGAACTTGCCACAAACTCGGTTTCACCCTCCTGGTTCTACCCAAATCAACAGGTACCCATAAATGGTACTGCATTTCGGATGCTTCAACTGCCATTAATTATTATGGTTTCTTCTTGCCGTAGGTTGTTGGAGGAGAAAGATGAAGGTGGGGGAAGAGTGCAAAATGCACCGTGTTTCTCGGAAAATGCTCTCGACTCCAAACAGCTCTCGTTCTTGACTCCAAAACCGCAAGTTTCATATGAAGCATCTCCTCAGTCTGGGTTTGGATTAGTCTCCGGCAACTTCTTCCTAGACCCAGCATCGCAAAATAACTCGTCAGAAGCCGAGTCCCGCCTTCACCACTTTCTATGGCTTGGTTTCGACGCACAACCGGATAGAACCCAGCTGGCGATTTCAACCCCCATGAATGCTTCGGACCTCACATCGCCTTCTTCCTCTGCCGCGCCTACAAACGACAAACTCACGCTCTCGCCCCTCAGGCTGGCGAAAGATTTGGACCCCATTGAAATGGGGCTGGGAGTGAGCAACGCGATACAGGAAGCAGGCAGAAGGCGGGCGAACTGGATTCCGATTTCGTGTGGAAGCTCCATGGGAGGGCCTCTCGGGGAGGTTCTGAATCACGCGAGCAACAGTGGCGGGGGGGAGTGCAAGGGCAGGTCAGGGCT
This sequence comes from Begonia fuchsioides, assembly GCA_003255005.1. Lineage (NCBI taxonomy): Eukaryota > Viridiplantae > Streptophyta > Magnoliopsida > Cucurbitales > Begoniaceae > Begonia > Begonia fuchsioides. Next base: position 78,039 of record QAOC01009049.1, read on the forward strand.
CAACCTGACGATGGAGGGATCGGAGAAGAGCCCCCCAGTAGGGTCATCTCCGACGGGGGTGCTACATAAGAGTTCATTTGGGTCAGTTTCCGCGAGTAGCGCAGGAAGCAGCCCTCGAGCCGACAACTACAAGATCCCCGAAGGCGGAAGCCTCTGCAACGATCTTCTGGGCCAACTTCTATGAAAATTTGAAGCGTTTTGATGGTGGCATTTGGGTTCGTAAAGCTTGTCGTTTTCACCCGTGCTTCGAAGCTCAGCCGCCATTTCAACGAGCTTCAAGGATGAGCAGGAAGACATAGTAGGGGTGACAGTTCACTTTGAAGAAGTCAATCTGGAGACATGAAATGGAGTTCACTCTGTCAATAGAACTGCGTATTTGATGGTCCATTCGACCAAGCTATGTAATGTAAACCTGCATTCTACATAAAGAAATGGTCGACCGCTATAATCGTTGAAATCCAAAGTAAGCTTGTAAGGGAGGATTTCTCTGCAACATAGAGCCACAAAGAGGACTTGGTTTAACTCCTTTATATATATATTTTTTTTTGTAAACGTTAAAGTATCAAATGTTTGTCAATTTAATTAAAATCTAATTAATGTATTAAAATATAAATAATTGCTTACTATATTAATTAATCAATTCATATTTCACACATTAAAAACATAATATAAAAGTAGCTAGTCGAACATTGGCATGATCCAAACCGAGCCTCAAACTATGGGCCACATGTGTGGGCCTTCCACCTCATCATAATGTAAATTTCACAATAATGTATCAAGTAAAAACCCAAATCAAATATTTGTGTAATTTAAAAATCAAAGCATAGAAGGAACAAAACAAATCCTATGCAACATGCATACTCATGATGCGAGAATTCTCATGAATGAATTCGCGTGATAGCAAGTGCAGAGTCTCATTTAAAACTTTAGACTTTCATTTATTAAATTCTCTAAACCATATGATATAAAACGATTTATACTTCATCAATTACAAATATTACTTCTAGACATGAATCAAATAGAACCCCAAAATATATGAACATAGATAAAAGAAATCATGAACTTTGAAAAATACATATTAGCTCCTAGCAGACACCCGCGTCTCCTTGCAACTTTCTGCTCGTTAATAATTCTAATTTTTATTTTATTTTTAAAAATTTATTAGTTTCTCTAGTAATATATTATTAGAATGATTTGAATTTTTATCACAATATTAAGAAGATATTTTTTTAAGTTTCATAATTGTCGACATTTACACAGTTTATTATAATGTTTTTATTACAAAAAATAAAAGTACATCATTCAAAAGTTCTATCAATTTTATAATTAACTCTGCTAATATTTATCTTTCATGTTTTAAATCATTTTGACAAAAAATATAAATTTATTAAAAATATATACATCATATGTTTCTGAGATTTATTTGATATTTACCTTTAAAATTAGAATATACATAGGTTTACTCTTGTTGATATTTGTTTTGTCAAGATGTAAAAAGTGAATGTGATACTTCTTCAAAATGGTTAAATTGGCTATAGAAGGTGGGTAGAAGAAGCAAACCTGAGATAAAATGGCGTTGATATGTTCGGGTCAGTTGCATTGATTATACCATGTACAATCTTTAAAACATGTTAACTTTTATATTATACGTATGATTTCAACTGTCACATTTGCCCAAACGATTTTCAATCTAAGAGCGATGATGATTTAGGTTGTTCTAGTTTTTTCTTGATTGAATGCATCTATTTCTTATGTCATTTTGTACGGTGATGTAAATCGCAGATGGGGCTACCACATGAGCCATCAAAAACCCCATCTTTCACGGCAGTTTCCAGATCTAGCAATTGCCCTCCGTGGCTCCTTCGGCTCCGGCTGGAGGGGTAGAACATTGGCATTTCCGAACACCCTTTTAGAAGCGCTCAAAGTGGAGACCGGGAAGGTAGAGAATTGTAGCAGGAAAAAGAAAAGAGAGCCTCCTTTTCTTCTCTTTAACAATCAGAAACTCGAACGTCCGCAGAATGGGACGATTGCCTCACATGTGGCCGACTTTTTCATAGCCCATCCCTTTCTCTGGTCGAAAAGGTCTTCTGCGCCACCAACATTGTCATCACCATTAACGTGATGAGTCGACAGAGAGAGAGAGAGGGCGGGGTATTGAAAAGGAAGAGGGTATTAAAGCTATCTCCACTCACCCTCTTACTTTCTTGGGCCTTTCTTTCCTCGGAGACGGCCAGGAGATGAAAATTGTGGGAAATGTCTCCTCCGTTTTTACCCAACTCCCATGAAGGAGATGGGCGTGTGTCCACACGTGCAGCCCCAGACCAATCCTAGCTTAGTTGTCCAAAAGGATGCATTATGTCGAAACGGGTTGCAGCTCCAAATGGATGCATTATGTCGTGTGGGTCATGGCCATGGGCTAGTACGTGCAAATGAATCATATTCTTGAATTGCTTCTCTTTAATTTTGGTTAATTGAGCCTCCATTTCCAGTCACTTGTAAAACAAAGAAATGATATTCACGTGGTAGGAAAGGAGTGGAGAGTTGAGTCTTCATTTGCTGGAACCAGCGTCTGAAGACCAACCAGCTTCCAGTCTCCGTAAATGAGACCACTCATCCACGTCACCATCTGTTCCACCAACACCAACACAAACCCAAACACAAATTCAGCAATGCTGACATGTTTTCCATCTGGTCTTCAGTTGGCACACAATCCATCACTGACACAACTAAGCTTCATCGCTATTCAAATTGGATGATCGGTGTCGTTATAGCCTCATTATCGAACATGCACATTACAAAATCTCCGGACTGTGATGCTTTATTGCAAGACAAATTAATCCAACAATGATACCCACTTTTTCAAGCCTATGCTTGTCTCTAAAGCTCGTGTAATTCAACAAGTAGTACAGGCTTCCATGATAACAGAGGAACATCTTTGATCAGTAGTTAATTAGGTATTGGCGTCAAACACTGGGTCGGGGGAGTAAGCTTCAGCTCTTACTTGTCGTGAATTTCTTTCTTTGGAAGTAAGTCTAGCCGTCTGAATCTGAAATTGAATCTTACTCCTACAACAAGAGGAATGTGCAGAAAATTATTAGGACCTGATTAATTGATAATTATATTACTTTACTACCAACCATTCGTCTCAAGGTGACAAAAATATGTAAGCCAACAATCAGTTCCAGTTTTTTTTAAGCTACAAAAAGAGCCAGGTGAACATTCTGTATCAAATCAGACAAAAAAGGATTACTGTGGGAAATAAATTTACCATTTGAACGTCTAGAGAAGAACTTCAACACTTCGTCAATGATGACAACCTGCATCTCATTCCAACAACGAGTTACTACGGGTGAGTAGACGTCTTCAATGGTCTAATGTTGCACAAACGACATGCCTACTTTGGTGTCTATTTGCTAGTTTCCTAATATGGCTTTTTAGTTCTTTTAAACCCTTTTTGTACTCAAGCTCATGTTAAGTTTCCATATGACACCACAAAATGATATGTAATGATCAATGAAATACAAAAAGTAACTAAAAGGAAGTTCATAGCTTCAACTTTTAAATTTTATTAAAAACATCTTGATCCGTTTGCAAACTTGGGAAATGTTGCAAGTCCATTCACACCGTCAGTTGAAATAAGTATATATTTTTTTAGAAAAATCTTGAAGGAGTCTTACAAACACAGTAAACAAAATCATTAAATTGCTTGGAGAGCATTGCTCAGCAAAGAAAAATACTGAAATTTAGTGAGAAGATTTGACAGGAAAATAATAGCTCATCATTTTAGAGATTAATCAACTACAATCCTTCTCCAACACCTCAATTCTGAGGAAAAAAATAATATAAAGAGGCACAGAAAAAACTTACAGGAAACGAGAGATACAATACAACAGTCCACTCAGCCCAAGATAATGGAGTAACCTGTAAGAACAAATAATGATGAAAATACATAAATTCCAATTCCTCAAGAATAACTCAAAACTGACTCTAATGATTTTAAGCAAGAAAAGTACTTACAGAGAAAAGAACTGAAAGCGGTTGTACATATAAAATGAGTACGTGAAGAATCATTGTAAGGACAATTGAAGCTACAAGCCATAAATTACTCCAGGGAGGAATGACACTGAGTCACAATGTAGAAATCAGAGAAAAAAAAAAGAACTTTGAAAAAGGTGAAAATCATGTAATATGTGAGATTGCTAGGCAAAACATGACTTCATTCCTTCACAACTAGCTTTAGAAATTCAACGTGCAAAAAGTTCCAACATATGTGACCGGATATTGAATTATTTATACCACCCTACAAACCAACATAACATATACATGCATATAAATCTTAGAAAAACTGTTAAAAGGATCGTGGAAATAATAGTAGCAGCTAATGTAGTATACTAAGGGAGATACTCGTAGCTTACTTGAACTTGTAAACACTATCCATGGAATAAAAAGTAGTAGTGTAGTTTTCCTAACTAAGGTTGAATAGAATCACGAAAAAATTTCTTTCTACACAATTTGGTTAATGAGAATAAGTGATTTAATGTCTTTCATCAAACTTTTACAAATTTTTAAATATATAAAAAAAAACGATTAAAATACTCACATAATAGATTGGTTTTCACTCAAATTATTCAAAGCGTTAAACATTTCAACGACAACAAGGACAGTCATTGAAACAGTTGATGGACGCCTATCATCGAATACACTGCATGGGTAACTCGTCTCCCTCGCTGAGCAAGTGTCAAAATTCATCTGAAATGCAAAGTAAACAATAAGAATAGATTCTTAGAATTAAATGTGGTTACAGTGCACAATGAGGAAGATTTCTATCTTTCCCCATGTATTATTCTGTGTAATCTTTATTTGTAGTACAAGTGAAGTTCAATAAATTATGAAAACAGTTAATAAGCTAAGATATATTTCCTAACGTTGTCATTTTTGTGGAGCATAAACTAAACTTGTGTACAAATTTTACTGGAAACGCATTAGCTGATGACTACATACAATTAAATTGGGCACTTTTTAAATCTAAAGCAGAGGCAAAGCAATTGTTTCCCATATTTCCATTATTTCGTTTGTTCTCAATTTGGCGTCAGATTTAAACTCTGCAATTTGGTGATCGAAAGAAATTTTAACGAAGAGTTAACAGGTTGTTCAGAGAAAAGAAGGATTGACTCTCATAAATTTATTACAGCTCATACTCCTCACATGACAGCATTTCCAAGAGAAACTTGTATGTTACCAGATCACTCTCATTTCAAATGGAAGTTCCTTAAAATCACTGCAAAGAAGCAGTATTAACTGCAGCATATCTGAATCATAAGTTTGGAATCAAACTTGCAAGTGGGTAGGTCACTTTATGTTCAGCATATTTTGAATAGAAGGATAAATTTCAAACCTCATTATTTTCTTTATGGACAACATTTTACATCAACAACAATAACAAATATTACAAAAAATTTATGTTAGGGTTTGTGCGATTTTTGGGCGATCTTCGAACCTCTCTCCTCTTGCTTCAAGCGCTTAAACAAAGCTGCTCTTCCTCGGTGAAAAAACTATCTCTCCCGCTGCTCTCTCGGTTCTCCTTTGAGAAACGCTGCTGGAGAAGATACGCACTGCCCCTGTTGTTTCTCTTCTCGGTTTCTCCTTGAGAAACGCTGCTGGAGAAGAGAATCTCGAGTCTTTTTGCAGATAAAATCGGGCGTCATTGGAGGTGCTTGAAATCGGGTGTTTCGAAAAGCGCTTTCCAGCTCTGTCCGGAAGTTTTCCGGCTTTGTCTGAAGTATAAAAATCAGTTTCGGACGTTGCTTTTTTCTGTTCCTCTTCGTCGGAAAATCTCGGTCGTCGCCGGCCAACCGTTTACGTCTTCTTTTGCCGAAGCTTCCCAACCTCCCAAATGCAGAAAAATCAAAGCTGAAACACCCTCCTTCGGTTGCTGAGGCTGCCCAGACATCATCACCAGCGTCGGAAAAAGCTAATCCAGGTTTGCCCCTTATCCTTTCTCTTTTAATTGATTCTGGTCTGCTTGAAAAATTCTGCATGCAGGAAGGTATTGGCTGCAAAAATTTGGGCATTCAGGATCCCCCGATCCCTCTTTCTCCTGAAATCCAAATGCCTGCACACCAGTTGCTCGAGATAATTACTGAACCATTTACCGAACCCACCAAACACCCCATCTCTCGCACCTATGCTGATATGGTGAAGAATAGTCAAATCTAGGCCAAGGACACCAGCTAAGCTTCCGACCAGTTGATGGGAATATCATCAAAATACCTTCAAGTGCAATTCTGAATATAAAATCATCGTTCAGATATGCTTTAGTTGGTTATTTCCCAGACCGTCACCCCGGGAAAGAAGCTCTAAAGCGTCTAGTGGACGGTTGGAAAGTCACCGTCAAAGTTATCCCAAATACAAACGGATGGATTACTTTCATATTCCAATCGGAACTCGATCAAGAAAAGGTGCTTAGTGAAGGTCTATTCAATTTATGGCCGATACCTCCTCCTAAAGCCGATGCCCGAATGGTTCCATTTTATTGATGATGAAATCAAAACAATGCCAGTTTGGATCACCCTCCCAAATCTCCTTCTTGAATGTTAGAGTAACGAGATACTCAACATGATCGCCTCCAAAGTCAGAAAGCCAATCATGACTGACCTACTCACCAAGTCCTTAAGCCGTATCAGATATGCACGGATTTTGGTTGAAGTGGATGCTTCGAAAGAACTAGTTAGGGAAGTATACCTCATGGACCCTCAAGGTAGAGAATTCACCCAAGAAATTGTTTTCGAGACCGAACTAGAGTATTGCACTGATTGCTCCACAATTGGCCATAAAACAGCATAATGCAAATACCGTGTTACAGCTCAAAACCAGCCTCTCCCAAAGTCTGCCCAATCAATCCTGGACTACAAAAAAAGAGGAACTTACGATCATAACATGTTGCAACATCAAAGGAAAACATTCAAGCTCCGCCAATACCAATCAACCCCTCCCCACCCTCTTCTGTTTCTGTAGAAAGCTCATCGGCTCGTCCATCAAACTTTCTGGCTTCCATTGATTTAGGCTCACGAGACACAGCAATTGCCGAAAGTTCAGCATCGACCCCTCCAGCTTTTCTTACTGAACTTGAAACTCCTTTCAAAGTTTTTACTCGAGCATGACAGTCAAAACAAAAACAAAAAGATATGAGTGCCCGAGACACCCTAAACCAGTCGCAATCCATTATTGACAAAGAACTGGTCGGCTGCCAATCAGAGACTACCGGTTCTTTAACGACTAGAAGTAAGCATCATAAGTTGAAGGAAAACACTACCCGAGAAGTCCCAAAAACTCAAAATAAATTAAATGTAGGTGAATCTAGCCTAAACTCCCCTCCACCCCGACTAGCCATATGAAAATATCAACCTAGAACATTAGAGATTTTAATTTGCCCCTTAAGCAAGATGAATTATTTCATTTGATCAAAAACCACATAATTAATGTGCTCGGCATACTTGAGTCCAAGTCGTCTCCCAAAACCATCTTTTCATTTGTGAACAAAAGACTCTAGAGATGGAACTTTGTGACTAATTTTGATCTTCACCCAAATAGCCGTATCGTGATTTTATGAAATCCAGATATTGTTGAAGTCGAAATCAATGGGTGCATTCTCAAGTTATTCACTCTCTCACATAAGCAAAATCATCAATTTGGGCATCAATGTCTCTTTTGTTTATGGTCTCCATTCAGTGACAAATAGACGAGACTCCTGGACTAGTCTTGAAAATGCAAACCCACCGCCCTTAAATCATGGCCTCTTCTGGGAGATTTTAATGTTGTTCTCTTACCCGAAGACCGTAAAAGTAAAGTAAGAGTAACCAACCGAGAAATGAAGGATTTTCAAGCCTGTTGCTCAGATCTAGGGCTTCAGGATCTACCATCATCTGGATATTTTTACACTTGTTCTAATGGGACAATCTGGACCAAGCTTGATAGAGCCCTTGTAAATAATAACTGGGTGCAAAATTGTCCACATGCTTAGGCTCAATTCCTATCTCCGAGCCTATCTGACCATACCTCATGTATTGTCACAGTATCCAATCCTGTCATCCCACGAAAAATTCTTTGGTAATTTTATAATATATGGACAAAGCACGATCAATTCCTAGCTATTACGAGCTCCATTTGGAATTCTCCAAGTCATGGCACTCAACAATTCATCCTAAGATCAAAGCTTACAAAATTAAATATTGATCTCAAGAGCCTCAATGAAAGAGAATTCTCTCACATCTCAACCAGAGCAAAAAAAAGCAAAGGAAGGTCTTCATGAAGCTCAACGTTGCTGCTTTTCAGCCCCTTGGGATAGATTTTCCCCAAAACCTTCACACGTTGAGAAACAAAATGACCCTACTTACCAAAGCTGAAAAGTTGTTTTATCATTAGAAAGCTAAATGCAAGTTTCTCCTAGAAAGTGACAAACCAACAAAATTTTTCTACTCGCTTGTCAGAAGAAATGCAAATCGCAATTTTATTACTTCTTTGGTTAAAGCAGATGGTACCCACACCTCCTCTCTTTTCTAGGTCTCCGATGAATTGCTTGTCTACTTCAAGAAATTGTTGGGAAGAAATTCCAATTCCGCTCCTATAGAAAAAAATGTCGTTCAGGCTAGTTCACAAATCAGTTCGACCCTTAGTGCTAAATTCATCGAGACCATCTCCCATAGGAAATCATATCGGCACTTCATAGTATTGACAACGATAAAGCCCCGGATCCAGATGGCTTCTCGTCCAAGTTCTTTAAGTCTACATGGCAAATCACAGGCCCCATGTTGGTTAACGCGGTGCGCGAATTTTCTCCTCTGGTCGGCTATTGAAACAATAGAACCATGCTCTTATTGCTCTTATTCCGAAGAACAATCATGCTCATGAGCCTAAGGATTTTCGGTCTGTCTCGTGCTGCAACGTCTTCTATAAAGTTATAACAAAGATCCTTGCTAATAGACTATCTCTGGCCCTTGACTCAATCATTGACCATGCTTAAGCCGCGTTTATCGAAGGTAGAATAATCACGGAAAACATCCAATCTTATGCTAGAACTTCTAAGGATATACAACATCAAGACTTGCACACAACACACGCATTTTTGAAGGAAAATTTGAGCACTCGAACTTGGTAGTGAAAAGGATAGAGTTGCATGTTACCAAGCTTCTTAACTCGCATTACCCATGTCTTGCAGCCAGGATTGAATCCCTTTAAAGATACGGCTCTTTGGTCCAGGTATGTGTTTCGTGCGTGTTCTATCCATTGAACTAAATCTCTTTGTTATTTTATAGGTGTAAGGTAATTTATCCTAGTTAGGTTTCCCTTTTCTGGAATTGAGTTATAATCCAATATTAGTTTTGCTGTTGTTTATATTCGTGCATGTGATGTGACGAGACTCTATCTGTGCAATCTGTCATCTCTAGCCTCGTCCCGATAATGGATGAGTTGCTGACATGTGACTTATTCCAATAGAATCTTAGCTAGAGTGGATATCGATGTAAATTTCTTTTTTGTTTTAATATAATTAACTTGCCAAAAAAAAAAAACAATAACAAATATTTCTCGATAACACATAATTAACTATTCCACTGACAAGTTAGATAACTCAAATTACTTTTCCTCCCAACATTTATGAAGAAAAGTTTTAAATTTGTGGACATTTAATCGCATACTTGCATATATTCGTAAAGTCCATGTTCTAGTAATCATACCAATTCACTATATGGGAGTTGAGGACCACGATCAGAGTAAACAAACCACCAAATGAAACCAGCGATTGTGGCAAACCCAACATAGGCTGCAAAATAAAACAAGTGTCCATAAATATTCTTCATAATTACTAGTAAATTCAGTGATACACACACAATCTCATAAGAAATCATCTGTATAAATTTATAATCAGCAAAATCAAAGAATAAATCACCACCTAGTAAAACAATTAAGGTCACAAGCCCCAAGACCCAATAATAGAGGAAGAATTAATAGAAACGATCAGAAAATAACAAGCAAAAACTCGAATGATAGACAAGAGAGTGGTCATACGATCAACCACAATTAAAAGGTGACTCTTTGGTACCTCCATTACCGGCAACCAGCAGTCCAATATGAGTTCTTTCTAGGACAATCAATTTATTTTAAATCAAGATGTTACCAGTCAAGAGTTCCAAAATCTTTGATAGAGGAGGTCTGAGACCCATCAATGTTCCTATGGGTACTAAAGATTCTTATTTGAGAGCTTTTTCAAGTTCATAGAAGATTGCTGTAAAGAATTTCTACCGAGTCATGGTGGATGAAACAAATACACAAAGAGTGAATCAAATTCCCACCATGATTGTGACCTGTCCTATTGAAGACAAAGGCGAACCATGGGAGGGGGTCAGAAAGGCAATAGCAGGACATTAAACACAAACACACTTCTTTGTAAGATCCAGAGTGCAAGAACAACATTGAACGAGACTCACAGAATGATTAAATAATTACATGGTTTGAGTCAAGGAATATACTTCCAGTGATCCTGATCAATTTATGTTGCATAAGGTCAACTATGATATTGAAAATTTACACAAATGAGGGGCAAATTTAATATTGATGCGATGATCTAATCTAAAAAAAAAAATATTAAACTTGATTTCGAAAATTGAATTTTTCAGTTAGAGTGGTTGAGCGAGGAACCTTGACATCCTTATAAACTAAGTCTTTTTTCCTGATGTCGGGGATTTTACAACACGGAATATGTGTTCGAGATATAGCACAAAAGGCTGGGAATAAATTATGTTCTCTTCAAGGAAAATACAATTATTGTTATCATAAAAAACAATGTTAATATCTATTTTGATAATATATTTACATCAAGCTTGTGGGACATTCATCATAAAGGGGAAGTCTATTGATCTGAGATGTTGCTAGAAGCGTGAGAGTCTTGTAAGAGTACAGGTTGTTCCATTGTCTCACTGACTCTATAAATATTGCTAATTGGGATGGTCATACAGGTGGCTATTATTAGGAGTGTATGACCTGTTCTCATAGTGACAATTCTTGTAACACCCAGACATTTTGTGTTAATCATGTGCAAACAACAATACATGAAGTTTTTAATTCTAGATATTGTGATATTAATTTAAAACGGTTTGAATTATAAATTGTGAAGGTTAAGGATTTGAGACATTACAAATAATGCATTTATGATTATAGGCAGCAAAAGTACAAAATGTCAAGTTTATCTTCGAAGAACCTAAATAGAATTTTAATTAATAAAATAATACATGTTTCAATATGATTCATGAAATAAGATGTTGATACAAAAGAAGTTACATGAACCACATTTGAAGGAACTACATGGTTAAATTTAATTGGAAAGTTAAAAGGCAAAATGTTGATAAAAATAAACATTATCAACCCCCCATGCTTAAGAAGGAGCCACCTCTTCTTATCTCTTATCCTTGATTAATAATATAGCTCAAATAAACTTTTATCAAAAAATATTATTTGAAGTAGAATATTATTTTATGTATTGAAGTGGTGAACTAATGAGAAATTGTCACGGGTCATTATTAGATTAGTGACTAATTGTGATCAGGATAAAATTAGTGAGTCATTAATGGATAGTTTACTTATCATGATTAATTTAGTTAATCTTTAAGATTAATTTAATACTAATCTAGAAAATTAGATAAGTTAAGCATGATTAAATTACAATTACTAAAGTATTTTAGCAATAAAATGGATAAATAAGCGTAAACGGTAAACCTAAAAGGATAAGTTGGACAAGTGTAATTTCACCTTAAAACTTATCTAGAAATATTGGAAAATGGATGAGGATCAGCCATTTTTGTGGCTTTGGAGAGAGAAGGGAGAGAGAGAGAAAACAAGAGTAGAAAAAAATACATAGAGAGTTCTAGAAAGAGAAAGTGAGAATTGAAGTGGAAAGAGTGAGATTTCACCTCTAAGTGCTTGAAAAGTTGTGTTCTTCTCATAAAAAAGAATTTATTGAACTAAGAATCACGAGACTATGAATTGATTAAAAAACATTGATCATAGTGTGAGTTGAGCAAATCCTCATGTCAGATGCTCAACCTTGAAAACAAAAAAAAGTTGAGGGAATGTCCATTGTAAGTAGGATAGTTACATCAAGATGCATATGAGTGATTAATGAAAAAATCCATCAAATTTATGAACTAGCTAACATCCAAAGACAGCTTAAACTATTGAACCTCTATGACAACGCTGTCCTTTCAAAAGAGAAGGCGTTAGACTATACTATTTTGTAGGAAAAGATTGAATATGTATCAGCATTGAATATGACAAACTGAATCAAGTATATACTCAAACATAGAGCCATATATAAGTGAAGGTCGGTCCTACTTAATACTTAAAGACAAGCAACAAGACTATCCGAAATGAAAAAAAAAGAAAAAAAAAGAAGAAAAAGCTAGACTACCTCCAATTACCAAGTAACGAAAGAACAGCCACCCAGTAACTACAGCTTCATTCACCTGTGATTGCCAACAAGAATTCAGTCTTCTGTAACTTGAAGGTTTCCTATTTTGGTTAGAAAGACAAACTAATTTGGTAATATAAACAAAAGATAATAAGCACCTACAAAGGGAATCAATCTGTTCATATATACTAATCATCTCTAAACGAAAAATTGTTCAGCAAGTGAAGAAGAAAAATACAAGTTGACTTCTAAAGGGGAGAAGCAAAGTTCAAGGAATAGCAAGTGTTCTTAAACTTTAAACCAATCGTTAGTAGTAAACCAAGGATAATCTGTTGAAAAAGGAAAGAATTAAAATAAATAAATCAAAAAAATATCTAGTAACAACTGCTTGTTTTGTTACCTTACGTGGTTTCACCTTCATGACATCAGAGTCTTGCTTGTTAAATCCAATTGCAGTGGCAGGTAATCCATCAGTGACCAAATTAACCCAGAGAAGCTGAACCTATAATCAGTATACGTACATAAAAAAGTCCAAATCACATAATTGTGCTGTACTTCTTTTGCAAGAAATCAATCATTACGAAAATAATTTTCATTAAATTGCAGAATTTGACACACTCACAGGAGCCAGGGTTTCTGGAATTCCAAGCACAGCTGCCACAAATATACAAACAACTTCCCCAATGTTCGATGAGATCATGTATCTGATAAACTGCTTCGTGTTATTGTATATAGCCCGTCCCTCAGCAACAGCCTGACAAGAATCAGACACTGGTCAAAGTAATATAATGCAAACGTCATTAAAGGAAGGCTCCTTCATTTCCTCACAAATTTTTAAGAATAATACCAGTAAAATCTAGAATACAAACTTGCAGCAAACAAAACTTACCGCAACAATTGTAGCAAAATTGTCATCGGCCAAAACCATATCTGAAGCACTCTGCAGTAAATGGGGTGGTAATCCGAAAAAGAATCAGATATTTTACAAGCTTTAGTACTAAATATAGCAAAGTTCCAACCTTGTGGATTTATATTCACTATTTTAGGATGACAGTCCAATTATTTGTGCTGTGAAACGAATAAATTTATAAAAATAACAAAATGACCAAGAGTTTGCCCATTTTCAGTATTCTATGCCAAAAATATAATGAATAATATTCAATAGGGCAAAAAAAGACACGTTTAAAAGCAATCTACATTTTTAAAGGCATTAATCAAAATATTGACCTTAGCAACTGCTGTTCCTGAACCCATGGAGATCCCTATGTCAGCTTTTTTCAGTGCTGGAGCATCATTGACGCCATCACCGGTCATTGCAACCTAAGTAGCATGAAATGAACAAGTAGAGCAAACTGTTATGAACATGCCTTTTTTCATCTTCTCCCAAATAGACGTCCTGTAATTTTGCTCCTCACAGCTCTCCCTCTTTATACCATAAATTTTAGAGTCGGGAGAAAGATATAGACTTCTAAACAGTAGATAAGCCTTTTTCCATAGTTCCAATATGTAAGGAGGAAAATAGAGTCAGGGAGGGGTAGTAATTCAGCTGAGAGTCAGCTAACAAGAACTGGGGGAAATTGTAAAGGAGATTATCCATGGAAGAGGGGAAACCATGGACAATACAAGCTCTTGAAGTCCTGTGTGATGAGTGACAAGTGCTCAAATCTTCATTAAAAATCTTTTAGATACGTTGAAGAATGATGTGGAAAGGTGTCTTGAATGATGAAAGGTTGGCTAGACCAAGTGGAAGGGTGGGATGAAGACCATCGCGTTAAGTTCTATATCAAAACTGTATTTAATATTGTTGACCGAACATTGGTTTACAAATAAGCATCATTTCCTAATTTGTAAAGATTGAAAATTTAACTGAAAAATCATTTCTTGTTGAGAAGGATTTCACGTTTCTTGTGTCTTCAAAACACAAGTGCTTTTACTTGAACTTGGATAGTCACATCAAAACTACTCTCCACTAGAGTTAGGAGAGTCACTTACAAGTGTGAGTAGCTCCCTCAACTACTTTTTTTTATCAAGCTAATCCTTCCATCTCGTTCATCCATTGCTTAGCAAGGAGCGCTAAGTCTATTTTCCCAAGAGCTGGCCCAAGCACCTCAAGAGTATGATCCCTTGACAACCATTTTGATCCCTTTAATATAAAAACTGCTTGTGACCAAGAGGGAGAAATCACCTCCGTAACAAGCATTTCATCTAGAGCCAAGTTTGATCTCAAATCTTTCCAAGTCTTTGAGAATTAAATAAATTCGATCCCACCATGATGAAGTTTTGTTTTTTAATTTGTGCTTCAAGTTGCACTTGGTTATTATTTGCAATATTCAAATAATCTATGAATTTTCACTTGGTTCTTCAGAGTTCAATCTCCTAATGTTTTTTTGACAACCAAATCAACAATTTTCTTCTCCATAAAATGAATATTAGTTTCTTTGTGGTTAATATTGTGATTTCTATTGAGGTCCAAAATTTTTCATGAATTGATCTGAAATAATACTATTTCAAATCCCAAGCGGCTATAGAAACTGATTATCACCTGTGAAGGCAGCATCGTCACCAGTGGAAGGTCTTGCCAGAGAGTTGGTTCATTCTGTTAGCTGAAACCTTGTGGGTGGTGACTCTTCAGGTACCCAATCCCATAGGTTCCTGAACTAGGGTCTGACTTTCGAGTTTAAGAGTTGTCTAAGCACAGTTTTGGCTTAGGGTACCTAATGCAATCTTTGATCATATTAGATTTTTGTCAATGTTTTTTATGACACTTGTTTCCATCGTTCCTTGTATTTGCTTTCTCATCGAAGACATTAGTGTCCAATCTATTTTTTGTGGGTTTGCATCATTCTCCAATAGTCATGGCAGTCATCTTCTAAGGCATTCGTGTATCTCAATGATCCAGTGACCAATTGTTGCAAGTCATTGATCAACAATTTTGATTTGTATTTCATTGTTGGTGATCCTTCAGTTGCCCACTAGAACATTCTTCGAACATCAATCTGATGTGAAAATTTAATTTTGACACCAATTTGGTTCATGAGAATATTTGATTCGTAATCAAAATACAAAAATGAAATAATAATAATATAGAAATAATACTCAAAGCATGAATTCAAAGAGTATCTTCAAACTTACTATCGAGCCTTTGTAGATTTATAAATAATAATCAAAGGAAACAAATACTCAATAAAATAATCTAACTTTACGAATAAGCAAATATTTCAGAATATGTAAGTTATGAATAATTAAATACAAAATCAGTAAAATATTGCCGAGAAATATACTATCTATGAGTCATGTACTGCATCAATATCTGTTTCCAAGAACAAATTCTGTTTCATTTGAAATGATACCTTATGTATTTATAACTTCTATACTTTAGAAGGGAGAATTTGTATTAATTAATGTATAAGAATGAATGCCAAGGATGAGGCGTGGTGCCAAGGATATAAGAATGATTTGGGGTTCAAAAAGAGGATCAGACCTTCCTTCTATAGTACCAGGAATTGGACCATTAGATTTGAGATAATAATCACTGACATTCTTGTCTTTCATTAATCCATTTCATTTCTTTCCTTAACGGCATATTTAAGATAAGTCGTTAATCCAAAGTATGAGTATAAGATGCATACCACTTCATTTTGATGCTGTAAAGCCTCAACCAGCATCCTCTTATGAGAAGGTTCAACCCTATTAGAGCATGTGGGAAAAACTTAATTAAAAATTTTTAAACTACAAAGAAATCGGATGGCTAGAGTCTAAAGAAACAAAACAGAAGTGCAAAATACCTGCTAAATAGCGTCATATGTTGCACTGCCACGGTTTGCTGCAATGAAGGTAGTTCTTCGAACTCAGAAGCAGTATAAGAATGACCTGGAAGATTGATATCATCAAATGGACCACCAATCTGGCGGCAGATGGATTCAGCTGTTGACTGAAAACCAGTGTCTAATTAATAAGGCTATATTACCTATTAAATTATACAATACAATAAAAAACTTATCTTGATTTAAATAACCTTGTTATCACCGGTGACCACTATAACTCGTATTCCAGCAGTCATGCATGAAAGCAAAGCACTTCTGACTTCCTCTCGAGGTGGATCAAGCATTCCAACCTTTTAAAGAGGAATCAGTACAAAAAAGGTTTGAAGGTGGACCGGCGAATGCAAAATGAAAATATGCCCAAAAGAAAACCCTAGTAGATCAATATTGCTCCAGTGAAATATGCTTTCAATAAGCAACCACCGCAATTAATTGTCAAGGCTAGTGATAGAAGAGTAGGAGCTAATATAAGTGGCTGATCAGCAGCTTAACTAACCAACAGACACCTTTAATAGTGCTATCAGGAAAATCTATCATTCAGAATCATAACAAAATTACACAAGTGAAAACAATGAAGCCTCTTCAAGAAGAGAACTTCGTTTTTCTTAAAAGAACAAAGTATTGATAGAGAGAAATTATAAAAAAAAAGAAGAAACAAATTCTTCTAAAGAAAAAAATCTTCAATTTAAAGCAATCTCTCTAATTGGAGAGAACAACACCAAAAGATCTAACTATAAATATCAATGGCCACAATCTATATCTATATAAATATATATATATATCAAGAAAATAATTTATATTAAAAAGAAGTGAATGAAAGCATGAGAATGAAATAGCTCCCCAATAAAACCCTTCTAATACGATGATATGAAGAAAAACAATCTCCTTTGAATCAAAGAGAACTAAACCAAAAAAGTTGATCTTAAAACATTATAGCATGAGTCATTGTCACAAATTTTCTTTGAAGAGAACCTAATTGCGGAGCCAGGTAGCTAAAAAATAATTAAAATACCAAATCACCAAATAAACTTCATCTTTTTTATCTTTCCTTTATAACAAAGCAGCAAGCGAAAAAATATCCCATTACAATTTCAAAAATTTAGAATCGTGACCCAATCTTTTTAGGTCATAAACGCGAAATACTTCAATATCTATTACTACGCCATAAATATGTGGTCGAATGAACACTCAGAAAACAAAAGCATGTTTGCTTAGAAAATGTTAATACTAAGAAGTAATAAATTCATAGGAAGAATGTATTTAATCTCAGAAACAAATGGCAGCTACTAGAAGTACAAGTTATCAATGGAAAACAAAGTCAATGATGACCATATAAACACAGTGGAAACGAACAATGCTTTCTCATTTGAAAAGAAAGCATACCAACCCAATGAATGTAAGCTCTTTCTCGTCATCAATAGACAAGCTCTGTTGATCTGTAGGCATCCACTTCAAAGCCAAAGCCAGGCATCTTAGAGTTTCTTTTCCTGCAAAACTGACCATAATATGTGTGTTCATTCAATAAATAAGAATTACAAATCTGTTAAATGGCAATTCAAATGATTAGATTAATGTCGATAAAATAGTTCCAGGTTCCAATATCAATAGTTATCTAACATGATAACAATGTAGGAAATGTTAAAGTCAAATTCCTACTTTAATCCCACTAAAACTAAATCGTCCACATGCCTTAAATTACATCAGTCAGTTCTAAACTATTTGTTTTAGAAGGTAGGCGTAGTACATGAAGCATCTTAAGTTTAGATTCTGAAACAAAAGGAAAATCGAATTGTCCTGTATTGAGTCAAACCAAGCATTTATGGTTCACAAAGAAGTACAAATATTTTGAGGGAAGTGTCCTTACAGCTATCCACATTATCAAATAGTTTATTTTTCCTCAAGGAATTTTGGGATTCAAGCAAGAGTCCAATTGAAAAGCTGCCAACAGCTAATGCTATCATAAATAGGATCAATCTTCTTACTCTTAGAATATTTGAAAGTGATGTTTTTTCCTATGTGCATAATCAAAATAAGGCAAAGCTGGCCTCAAGAGCTCTGATGCATCATTATAACTTGCTTTCCGCACAAAAAGAGTTATGATTCGATCTAGCCTCTAATGTTTTTTTTGTCTCTGTTGATGTTACTCAGTTAATAAGAATCTTACCATAAAACCTCTTATCTTTAGGTGAAAACATTACAGAGTAAGATGACAAGAAGGATTTGCTTGATCTTATACCCCTTCTGGGTCTGCAAAATTCATCAGTCTGCACCATCTCTATCTCCCTTAACAAGTCAGTTCCAATTTCCAAAAATTATTGTCGTACTATTGAGAACATGAAAAGTGGACATAAATATCAAGAAAAAGGTTTAGCCTCACTCTACAAAAGTCAAATCATTCAATCAGACTTCTGAACATGAGATATGAACTTCTAATCCCTTATTACTAGTTGAAACACGCTATAGTTGTATAATACAGTATATTTATATTATTTATTTTCCTTGTAAAATTTTTGCATTATTCATGGTCAACATATTTTGCATTGACTTGACTTAGTGTAGTTGGTTATTGTTAAGCCACATAGAATTTGGCCAATTGGTCAACTTGATAATTAGAAAGTTATTGAATAACTTATTTCCTGATTATAACGCATTTTCCACAGTTTACTGGTTATAACTTATTTCTATATGAGTACGCGGAAGAATATTAGCATCTGAAGTTGAATGCTTGAACATTGTTGCACTGTTAACTTATCTAATGGAATATAATTTTTGTAATCATTACATGCACAGACTGGTCTGGGGTGGGTCATGACTTTGATTTGTTTTTTTTCAATTTTCCGCTGTAACCAAGTCTTAAGTTGGACAATTGTGTCATCTTAGAAGATCAAGTCGTTCGTTTTCATTACCTCTAGATCATGACTTAATTGTCCTTTCGAAAGAAACCCATGAGTGCATCGAATAACCCCTATCTTCTTTCAAATTTCTTATCTTTAAGAAAATCTCATCATCACATAAAAGCCTTACATATAAGTACAAGTATTATTATCATCCCTACAGTTTCATGGGAAGGATTATCAAAGGAAGGATGGAGATATGCCATGAATTTAGAAATAGAAGCACTAAAAGTCATAAAATTAGAAACTTGCAAAATTTGTCATGAGATGTACTCAAACATTTGAAATTGATTATCCAGACGATTTTTTAACTCCAAAAATCAATACATTTAGAATATTTGTATCGTCGGCAGCAATTTTTAGTTGGGATCTACAAAGAATGCATTTTGCTTTTGTAGAATTAGAATAAAGAAATTTATATTGAAGTTCCGCTGCTCTTCATGGAAAAGACTTGGATACTAATTTTGTGCGTAAGTTGAAAAACGCCCATGTGGACTCTGACAACACTAAGAGCTTAGTTTAGAATATTTACAAAAGTTATAACTACCATGAGATTTCAACATGCTAGGGATTTCAGAAACTGTTAATCAAATATTCACATTCAGGAACATTAACTCTTCTGGTCTAAGTTAATGACATCACAATATCAGGGACAATGAACTTCAAATTGGAGTTCACATCAAGCAAAAGAGTTCAAAAGCAAGACACTAGGAACATTATTTTCTTGAAATTGAAGTAGTACAGACTAAATAAGCAATTTTAAAAGAACCTGGTAAGACAACATGCAAGCAACTAGCACTCTAATATATCATCTTTTACGTTTGAGAAGTCTTGTGTAGAATTTTCAATGACCATTCGAAACAATCAAAACATGAAATTTCCAACAATTAGTTTTTGAATTTGGATCCATAATCACCAATCCTAATTCAATTCATTTTTTCACAAATTGTACTTCCTCATTTAAAAGATACTGACAAACATTCTGACCAAGGGATTCACAATCAAGAAATTTTGAAGAGACTATAGGGAAGTTTGTCTTGGAAAACTTGGAGAGTAGCTTGAACATTCCATTACAAATATTCTAAATTGTTCAGAAGATTCAATAACCAATTATCTTAACATGGAATTTCCAAAAATGACTTTCCCAATCTAGATAAAATAAGATCATGTATTGGAAGTATTCGCGCATAACTGTCAATGAGTTATATTAAGTTTTCCACAATTAGCATTTCATTTCCAAAAAAAGAAGTATGAGATAAAGTTAATTTTTATTCAGATGTGGAATAGTTCACAGCATGCAATTTTTCTTCTTCTTCCATCAATGTGGGAGTACACTGACATTCTTGATGAGATTTTCAATAGGGAAGAAATGTTCAAAATGCTGAAGTTGACCTTTTGTTAAAAAAAGTTATTTTCTCTTTTTCTCTTGTATTTTCTTCTTCTCACACATTGTTGCTTAAAAAAATAACCATCATTCTAGAGAATAAATCAGACCAAGAACTCAACAGTTTGAACCACTTGTAACTATCTAATTTGTAGATTCAAAGATAATGATTTCGATAGGTACAACTGAAGATTGGACTTTAACATGGATTAACATAGCAAATGATCTACTTGTGTAAGAAAGATTTCAAAATATATGCTAAATAATCGTATTAGAGGATGACACATTCTCCAATCCTTATAATACCAAAGGCGCTAAAGTACTAAGCGTAAACTCACATAAAGCATGATATAAGACAAACAAGCATGACACTAAAAATGGTGTGGTAAACTGATAATGCGCAAGTAGAATAGAATGAACCCAGATATGTGCCTTATTGAATCTAACCTTTGGAACTTTGACTCTAACTCGGCTTGAATATTGGAAGTTAGGGGTGAAATGGAACCATCTTCATTGCAAAGTATATAAGAACATCTAGAAATGATACTCTCAGGTGCGCCTTTTGCAAATAATATCTGTAGCTGACTTCTGCTACATAGAACACTCATCATTTTACGATCACGAGTAAAGTCCAACATTGACATCTGTCCACCATCACGTTCATTAATAAGCAAAAAAAAATAAAAATAAAAGAATCAACACTGCAAATACCTTAAAATGACTCCAAGACAATACTGTTAAATCTGACACACAATCAGACATATCGAATACTATTTTTCATGCTCAAAATCTGCTTTAGCAGAATGAGTCGTTAGAAGGGAAAAGAACAACTATGGGAAAAAGTAAATTTTAAAGAAATTTGAGCAGCAGTCTCTCAATAACAAAATAGGTAAAACATGGCAACTCTATGTATGTAAAAAATTAAGTAATGATGAATTCAATCATCAGCTTGTAGTGTAAGACATCTTCTAGCTAATCTAAGTATATGCACATCCGCAACTCAAAAGCTTGACATAAAAACTTACAATCCAGGGCCAAGGATAGAATGCAAATTTTACAACAATAATTAAGAGCACAACTTTCAACATCAAACCTTTTTGAATTGACTTTCCCAATGGTGGTTGCAATAGGAAGCTCGTTCATGTTTGCTTAGCATATTCAAAGATGAAGGCATTGAGTCAAAACCAGGAAGACCCACCTGAAAATATAGTTCACATGTGTTCACCCAAAAGGTTAAAGAGAAAGAGAGAAAAGGAAGCAAATTACAGCTGCTACATAAGACATATAAAACCTTCTCTGCTAGAACACGCAGGGCCACTTCAGTAGATTCACCAATCTTTTCATAGTTACCCTTGTCAGGATTATATTGCAATACAGACTCATTGCACAGTGCTGAGCACATAGCCATATGCAGAAGACAAGATAACTGAGCTGGAAATTTCACCTGCATAAGAAACAAACATCACACATTTAGTGCCAAATAGGAGATCACTGCTGCCTTAACATTAATAAGGGCCAAAACAGACAAAAACATAAGTCGGAGCCGTTTTTCAAATTAAAATTAATAGTCATCCCACAACACTTTTCAACAACAATATGTCCTCCAGAAGTTCCTGAATCTTCGTATAACTGACAAGCATCTTTTAGATGTTCATTAATTTATTATTTTTCTGGTAAGAATATCTACTTTTCTATTAATTTAGATATCATTATGTGTGGCCACAGTTAGGGGTGCCCAAACCCGACCCAACCCGCTACGCCGACCCAACCCGTTTTGATTGGGTCGGGTTTGAGTCGGGTAAAATCATTAAAAACCCTTAATGGGTCGGGTAAATTTTAAAATATACCTTAATGGGTCGGGTCAAGATAAAAAGCAAACCCAACGGGTTGACCCGTTGGGTTATGGGGAAAAAAATACCCTGATTAATAGCTGCTGCTGCCCTAAATCAAAACTATCACGAAGCTTCCCTGCCCTAAATTGAAAATCGTCGCTGGCCTTCACTGCACGAGCGATTCCATTTCCAGACGATTCCCGATTTTCCGTCATCGACCGACGCTCAGTCTTGCCCGTCTACCGCCGTCTACAGCCGTCCATCGCCTCTCGCCACTGTAAGCTTCAATATTGCTATTCGTTACTGTATTTTTTTGGTTTCACCGATTCTGCCTTATGTTTCAACTTTCATGTTGCTGCTGTATTTTGTTTTTGTTTTGTTATGTTTCATGTCATAGCTGCTGTCTAATTTAGTTTTTTGTTTTTGTGGTTTAACCGAATCTGGCCTTATGTTTCATTGTAAAAATTGCATAGTTTTGTTGTTTCCTAAGATCTGAACATACTGGCAGTGGCAGCAAAGAAACATAACCATAAAATCGGAATATGTTAAGTTTCTCTAATTTTGTTAAGTTCGAGTGTAAATTTATTGTCAATTGGAATTCTCAAATAAATATAGTCATCGGCTCTTATAATCTTTTTCAGGTGCACAAGAAATATTTGAATGGAAAGTATGTCTAGCGAGACCAATAATAGTGGAAAGAAAAGAATGTTGAGATCGGATGTTTGGCAACACTTTACATTGGTCGAAGATAGTGATCCCGAAGATCCTAAGGCCAAGTGCAACTATTGTGGTCAACCATATGCTTGTCATACGAAGAGAATTGGTACATCCAATATGTCAAGGCATTTGATCACGTGCAAAAGATATTTGAGTAGCCTAGATCACAAACAAAGGAAATTACCATTTACAAAGAAAGAGGGAGAATGTTCCAATTCGAGCGTTTCAACTTTCACTCAAGGAGGCGGACGGAAGGTTCTTGCAGAAATGTTAATCACAGATGAATTGCCCATGAGAATGGTAGAGTGGCAAGGTTTCAAAAAATTTTGTGCATATTTTCAACCTACTTTCGATGTGCCTTCCCGAAACACGATTACGAGAGATATCAAGGCAATATACAACAACGAAAAAAGTCAATTGATGAATTACTTCAAAAAAAGTAAGCAAAGAGTTTGTTTAACTACTGACACTTGGACGTCGGTTCAGAATATAAATTATATTGTTTTGACTGGACATTTTGTTGATGGAGATTGGAAATTACACAAGAAAATTTTAAATTTTCGTCCGATTGACAATCACAAAGGGGAAACAATTGGAAAGTTACTGGAGATATGTTTGGTTGATTGGGGAATCAACCATGTTTTAACTATCACGGTTGACAATGCTGCATCGAATGACGTTGCTATCTCATACGTAGTGAAGAGTTTGAGACAATGGGAAGGTTTAGTTTTAGATGGAGCATACATTCACATAAGATGTTTTGCTCATATTGTTAACTTAATTGTCAATGATGGGTTGAAAGAGCATCAAGTTTCAATTGGTCGAGTTCAAAAGGCCGTAAAATTTGTCAAATCATCACCAGGACGATTGCAAAATTTTAAGACTTGCATTGATCTCATGAAAATTACATTCAAAGGAAATGTAACACTAGATGTGCCTACTCGATGGAACTCGATGTATTTGATGTTGGAGAATGCTGAAAAGTATGCAAAAGCATTTGAAAAACTTGAAGACTTTGATAGCCATTTCTTGTCGTATTTGGGAGAAGAAGGACCTCCGACGGATGAAGATTGGAGAAACATTCGGGAATTTTGTAAGTTTTTGAAATTGTTTTACGATGCAACGGTCACAGTTTCAGGTTCGATGCACATAACCTCTAATATGTATATTCGTGAGGTTTGTAAATTGAAGTTAAGTATTCAAAAGTATGTTGAGGGTGATAATGAGTTGTTGAGACAAATGGCTATTGGGATGCAGAATAAATTTGATAAGTATTGGGGCGGTTTTAATAAGATCAATTCTCTCGTATTTGTAGCTATGCTCCTTGACCCTAGGTGCAAAGCAAAGATGTTGAAACATTGTATAGGCATTTTGTTTGGTAACGATCGAGCTTCTGAACTTATGGAAGAAATTGAAAATGTTGTTCAACGATTATATATGGAGTATAAGGGAGATTCGAGTTTAGACGTATCAAGTCAATCCAATGACGATGTAGGAAATCCTTCAACTACCACGGATATTCTCTTGCAAAATTTTTTGGACAATTCAATTGATTATGAGACTGACACCAATATGTCGGAATTGGATGAATACTTGAGTGAGAAACAAGAACAATATCTTAACAAGATAGACATTTTGACTTGGTGGAAGTTGAACGCCCTTAAGTATCCAATTTTGAGTCAAATAGCAAAAGATGTGTTGATAATTCCAATTTCGACCGTCGCTTCAGAATCAGCTTTCAGTTGTGGAGGGCGAATTGTTGACCCATTTCGAACATCCTTATTACCGAAGACCGTTGAAGCTCTTATATGCACACAAAGTTGGATTCGTTCTATTACTCCAACTTTGTTCGAACCCGTAGAAAATTTTGAAACCATAGAAGAAGGTATTGTCACTTCACTGACTCAATATCATATAATACATAATTCATTAAACATATTAATTGTGACTTTCATGTATTTTTTATTTCAGAAATTGCAGATAACGAAGCACGGATTGACATCGATCCCGAAGACCTTATGACGATTATTGATTAAAACTTATTTACTAGTTTGTTGTAATTGATGTCAAATATTATTCTAGATTGATTTTTAAGGCTATTATTCTATGAATTGCATTGAATGTTTAGTTCATTTTCAATGTTTATTCGATGGATTATTTTACATTTTTATGTGTAATTGATGTCAAATATTATTCTAGATTGATTTTTAAGGCTATTATTTTTTGTATACTTCATACCCGCCAACCCGCCGACCCGCCATGTTTTGGGTCGGGTTCGGGTTGTCTAAGCCGCTGAACCCGAACGGGTCACCGGGAAAAATATTAACGGGTTCGGGTCGGGTCAATTTTTTTGCCAGCCCGACCCGCACCCGATAATGGGCACCCCTAGCCACAGTGAATATCTTCAACAAATTGAATTTATCACCTGAACCCCTGTGCTGTCATATATAATGCCTTCAGGTGCATATGTGGTACCACTGATGTTGTATTCATTGATTAAAGGGCCCCGCATAACAGAATGAACCACACATACCTGAAAAGAAAATATTGTAGATGGTAGTACTAATATCATGACAACCAAAGACAATTACAGTCATTATTTCAAAGAGTTATTATTATCAAAGAGTTATTGTTGTTGTAATTATTATTATATAGAAAGTCACTAGATCCCATTGAGTGCTCCAGACGACCAACATGGTATTTTCTCAAAAGGGACGTATTACACACAGTCACTACGTACCAATATTAAACAGTGGACATGGCACACGTGCACAGTGTCCATGTTTAAATTGAGGAAGTAACAGAGAAAGTGAGATTTAGAATAAAAGCCAACTAAAATAGTAAAAAAAACTATAAGACACCTGTAAATGGAAACCCCAATATTAATAACCCTAAAAATGTAGTTACCGTCAAAGTTAAAGGGATATCTTCATATGCGTAGTGAAATTGTTTTAATAATGCAAAAAATGAGGTTAACATCAAACACTCATCACTCAATTGCACTCTTTGAAAAGGCAATACAAATCTCACCATTTTTATTATGTCTCTGGTTTGAGTCAATCTCTCACCCATATTATTCTTTCAGTACTCATTATTAATCACATTATTAATCTGTATAAAGCATAAATCCTTCAGAGTCAACTCCAATGAATTATCACCTTGGAGACAGATATCATATTGGTAGTCAAAGTTCCAGTTTTGTCACTGCAGATTACAGTGGTACAGCCTAATGTCTCAACAGATGGCAAAGATCTTACAATTGCATTCATCCTAGCCATCCTTTTGGTTCCAAGAGCCAA
The DNA here is from genome assembly GCA_003255005.1 of Begonia fuchsioides. Taxonomy (NCBI): domain Eukaryota; kingdom Viridiplantae; phylum Streptophyta; class Magnoliopsida; order Cucurbitales; family Begoniaceae; genus Begonia; species Begonia fuchsioides. The sequence goes on from QAOC01009049.1 coordinate 104,443, forward strand.
ACACCTACAAAGAGGCAGGGCATGAAAACAGATAATGTCCAATAAATGACAGGCAAATGGAAACTAGCAGGTTTGGTTTATGTCATGGAGATGCCACTGACGAAAAATAAATTGTAAACCATATTGATAACCCTCCAATATGGAAAGTAGAATATAGAGGCAGAAAGAAGAGACAGCTGGCAAAAAGTTTGAGGAAGAGTTATCTAGGGTTAGTGACAACAAAACAGAATTGTGAATGGATTAGTATTGAAAATATTGTTGTAACAGAAAAATATGGGAGTACGAGCCTATGAGGCTCCATTATTAGCTCGAAAGGTCAATAAATTTTGGTTCCTATCTTCAATCTTTTAATTATTTTTTAGTGTAATCTGGTATAAGAGCCGTCAGTCTGGCCAAGAAAAAATGACTGGAACTGATGGCAGAAGACTTGAGAAGATGAGCGAGAAAATAGCAGCAAAATTGAGTGAACAGTCTCCTGAACCGTTTAAAAGTGTTCTCAAGACAGACGGTTGAAGACTTAACATAGGCTCCCCAACTAATGTTTGGTCCACGCCCTTGTTGAGGAAATAAAACCACAAATGGTTGAAATTTGCATAGAAAGGAGCCAGTTAACTAAGCCAATCCATGTCTAAAACCAAATCAACACTCGATATACGAACATGGAAAGCGTTCACTTCGAAGGAAATTTCTTGAAATAAGCCGGGCAGTCTCAAAAGGGTCGAACTTATGGTGGTACAAAATCCCTCGCACACATTTTTCTACGGAAGCATAAAGTCCTACAATTTCATTAACTAATGACGTTATCAAAATAATTGTAGTTACAATTGAAAAGATTGAAAGGGATATATGAGTTAATATATATTCTACGATTGAAAGTATCATAAAAGGAGTGGGGACATTTACTTCGGCTAGAGCAAACATCGGGAGAGAAGGTTAAAGAACCACTAAACCCTCCTCTTCTTCGATATCATCCCCAAGAGAAAGCATGGCCTAAGGGATTAAAGTTTGCTTGTCCTTTGTACTAGAAGAGGTCCTTCCCCCCAAGTGGACATTGAGCCACTACCCTCTCTTTTGGCCAGCCTGCCTTTAAGTCAAGGCCAACATGAGGAATTTAAACACATTCTAGGGCCCCATGACCCTAATGTGATCATGCAGGTCTATAAACAGCCAATTCAAAAAGGTCCATAAGGTTGTTTCATGATCCATTCAACGGATTTAGGCTACTAATGTTTGGAACCGATCTTCATGTTCTTCCATCCCACCATTTGTGGAAGGCCCAATAAATGCTATTGCGCCGATCTAATTTTTTTGTAACTGCTTGCCCAAGGCTTGCTTAAATGCTCCCAACTAAGATTTGGCTTCTCCTCACATAGTCAATCTAATAATCCTCGGTTTTTCAAACTTAAAATAAGAAATGGAAGTGGGCTCTATTTTTTTACGAAAAGTAATCCACCCTTATGTACCTCTCAAGCTTCTTGCTCCTTGCTTCCCAATCTTAATCATCAAATAACCCTTCCCTTCAGGCAATAGGCAAAATTTTAGTTTTTTTGTGCATGTCGCCACGAAAGGACATTTCTGGCTGTAGCATCGCCTTCATTCTCCTAGAATCTATTGTTTTGGAATTCTGCTCATATGTACTCGTGCTGGATTGTCAGAGTTAAGTAAGCTCAACAAGCATTATTTTGCCATTGTTAATCTGCGTTATGGCGACATCATCATGTTTCCTTTGTTGTGTTGTTTGTCACACTTCATACTGGAGTTACTCGTGATATCCACAAACTTGAATTTAACAAAGAGTAATGCATTCATAATGAATTCGAAAGTACTTCCACCATCTATGCAACACCACTAAACCTATTGATTGTGCATCTCCCAATAACTATCTCAACTAGAAACTATAATCCCAAGAGTAAGTTACTATGCAAAACTTGACCCTATAAGTGTCATTTTCCTTTCCTTCAGTAAAATTTATTAAACAACCAACTTGCATAAGCTGGGGCCACGACTGACATAGCAATTGTGCTCATTCCTTAAGCCTATCACATCCATTCATTACCCTTAAAGTAGCAGAAGTTTTAACTACCGTGGTGGTGCAACTTCATGGAAGTACAGGGTCTGTAGTTTTGAATCATGACAAAAGCTTTACTAGTCATTTTTGGGAAGGGTTATTCAAAGTACTCGGTACTTCTCTGGAACGCAACTATACACGTAACACCCCACAATCTGATGGATGGACAAAAGTTGTCAATTGATGCTTAAAGACCAGCCTGGAGTGCCTCATTTTGATCTCAACCCAACCAATGGGAAAAGTGGTTGCCTTGGGAAGAGTAATAGCACAACAAATCATTCCATTATTCTACCAATTTGACATTCTTCTGGGCAGTTTTTGGGCAAGATCCTCCCTTGTTCATCCTTTTGAGAATGGCATTTCAACAAATTCCATGGTTAACTAGCAACTACTTAACTTAGGCCATATTTGTAGACAATCTGAAAATGAATTTATCAAAGGCACAATACAGAAAGAAGTCTCCTTGAACATAAGCAACATGCAAGCTCTGCAGATCTTAAACTCCACTATTACATGTGTGAATCCATGGCCAAACAAGCCAGCTAAGCTATTTCCATTATACTCTGGGAATCTCAAAGCATTAATGGTTACTGTCGCTTATAATTGGTTCTACCTGCACTACATTGTTCCAACTAGTTTTCCATAATTCTCAAGTCTCACCAGCTATGGGTCCAAAATAAAAGGAAGATGTCATTCCATCTTAGCAGCAGAAGAATCAACTAAAATTTTGCATGGAGAAGAGGCATCATGATAATTGTTAGAGGAAAGAAGGGAAGTATGAGCCTCCATTATTATAGCTCTAACTTTTCTAGAATCTTGTAATCATTTGTTAGGTCATACCACATAATTTCTCAAAACCTAAAGATGATGCATAATGTGACAAGTATCATTATGTGTGAACAGGTTTCATGCTTGGAATTAAAAATTATAATCAGTCATGCAGATGTCAAGAATGTAAGCCTGTCCATAGCATAAAGCTATCTCTATAGATAAAAGTAAATGAAGCAACCTTCTGATTTGGTGCGTGCACCTAATGTCAAATAATTGTTTGTCTCATCAGAAGTGATTGGAATGAAAGTAGTGGGCAGAAACACTTACGTTGTAACAACAGCAGGAAGTCCTTCAGGTATTGCAGCAACTGCAAGGGCCACTGCAATCTAGATTGGCAGCGGGAAGGATTTCAGGAGATAATTAGAATTAAATTATTAAGACCAAAGCAACAAAACATTATCCGTTTTCAGTAAGCATCAAAACAGGAAAAGATATAAGAGTCCTCATGCCTGTGAAAAAAGCACTTGTTTAGCTACAGATTTCATCCAAAGGCAATGATTTGCTTTATATGAAACAATTTATACTAAGAGAGAGGGTATTCAAAAGATAGGTGGACGGCAAGCCCCCACTAGGTGAAAATTTTTCTTCTTTTTATACATTTTTTTAATATTAAAAATAATACAAGCTCGTGGAAGTTCACAGCATATAGTTTATTATTAATGGTAAGTCCTGGGAGTTTTTCTTGTTGATAACAAAAGAGCCTACAAGTAGGTAGTGTGGTTATTTTATGAAATAGGAAAATGTTCTGAACTGAAACTTATCCTGAAGCTCTTTAACCTATTGTAAAACGAGAAAGTTATATCTCACTTTTATCTTTCATATGAAAAAAGCATGAAATAAATAACAATTAAATTTAATAAGTAATCTGAAGAACATCATCAAAATCTGAAACCATAATAGTACAATGAAAGTTACTAAAAAAAGTAAGAATTGAACTCGACATAAATACGTCTACAACCACTCATGCAAGGAATATATCATGTAGCGAATATATACTAATAATATGTTTGTGAAAGATAAAAAAAAATGGACACACAAGTAACAATACCTTAAAGTAATGAATTGCACCACGTATGAACCCCCCATGAGAAGGGTCGTGAAAGTGACCAATGTTTACCACCCATACTAGTAGACATATTCCAGCAATGACCTATAAAAATAAGAAACAACAAATGCATTGATATGAAGTATTAGTTGCTATCCTCATGCATTACAAAATAAAAGACAAGACTTGTAAAAAGCTAATACATTAGACAAAAAAATTGCTCTATTTGGTAATAAAAATAATTAAATAAAGAAGAATTCAACCTTCCTCACTATCTACGATTCCCTGCCTAGAACAAACGAAATTCCCTCCTAAAATCACTAGTTAGACAATGAGAAAAACCCAGGGGCAGACATATTTCCACATTTTCACCATTTACAGAATCAAAGTTTTTTCTCCTAACCAATAAAGATAGATATTAATAAATGAATATTATTATTTAAAAAAACATTTGACTCGTGTCACATTCAATTTATGTTGATATGTAAATTATACAAGAGAATATAGAAATCACCTTTGCTAAAAAGGTACCAAACTCATCTAGCTTCTTCTTTAATGGTGTCACTTCCTGTGGTTTTACAACATGGGAACACTTAAAATAATGTGAAAATTCGGAATATGTATAGCTCCAAGAAGATACTGTAATTTCCTCTCTTGGTACCAGTTCAACATAACAGACTAAGGTTAAAAAACTGCATATTTATTTGCATCATCCCGCTTTTTAGTCTGTGGGAGACAAGAAACTACTAAAAAATGCTTAAATAACCACATACATTAGCATCACCAATGGAGTCAGGCTTTCAAATTTTAGAAAGAAGAATTGTTAAAGAAAAAAATATATCAATATGGTACAGTAAAACTGGAATTTGATGCTCCTAGCATCAAAACAAAAGGGATTTTTTTATTTGAATTGGAGCTAAAGTGAAAGAGCAAGTGCTTTCATCAATGAAACAGAATACAGTAGTAAAGCGAAGGAAAAAAGTATATGTGAAAAATCGGAGAGAAGACAGTGACATTTATTTCTTACATCTGCTGTTTGTAACATGGAATCTCGTATGCTGCCCATGGCAGTATTTGCGCCAACTCCTACAACCGTAGCCCTTGCCCTACCGGCAACTACAACTGTACCCTGGAAACCAAAATAAAGTAGAACTTTAAAAGTGCTAAAAATACAAACTATCAGAGAAACCAAAAGTTTTTCAATTCTTCTTCAATTTTTATCATTATTATCACCACTTACCGAGAAAAGAATATTGGTCTTGTCTTGATATACTGCATTTGCTGCAGTCGTAGGTTCAAGCTCTTTTTCTACAGAGCAACTCTCACCTAAGATCACAAAAATGTCTAGATGAATCAAGATGAACTAGGAAACAGCGGAAAAAAAAACAATTTTCTTAATAATCACAATAAGCCTGTCACATACATGATGGAGAAACTATCTTATGACAATTTTCATGTCTTTCATACTCGTACTATAGTTGGTTCCCAAATTTCAAATTCTATTGTCTTCCACACTAACACTGTAATTTAATTCCAAAATTTTCAAAGGTGAATGTTATATACTAGAGTTCGCAATATTTTGCAATTCTGCGCTTCGTCAGTACTGTCGTAATAAGGTAGTTGTACCATCCTATTCATCAACAAAATATACAGTTTCTTAAAAAAACTCACTCCCAATGAGAAGATATCTTGGAACTAAGATATGAACATATATCGTACCATATTCAATCAACTGATATTTATATAGAAAACCTCATAATAATCTTAGTAGTAAGTTTTCTCTGGTAAATTTGAGGTATAATCTAACCCACCCTACTTTTTTACACTCATTCTCATGTAGTCATAAGAATCAACCACATCAATCTCGTATAATGTACCCCATTGCAAATATACCAAGTTCCTTAGTAACAATGTCAACAAGTTATTCTCTAGTTTTTGAATAAATGATATGGAAATGGGACCATGTGACATTGTAATCTCCTCCTCATTGGGTTTCCTAGTCTCCCTAACAATACCCTGCATGCTGGTGACCACAGCACAGAAACCACTCCCAAACAATAAAATAACTACATTACAAGTCCAGCTGACCATAGACAGGAATAACTACTACTATTCAAAAAGATAACAAGCAAAAACAGCATAACAGCCCATAAAATGACAGATAATAAAATACTTCTCCCCTTAAAGCCCCTGATAGAATCTGTCCCTCCTATTCATTGTAACTACCTGCCAGTCAAATCATTGTAAGACAAATTTCCCACAAAATCTTATGCTAACACTAATGATTTTCCCTTCCTATTATAAAATTTAACACATAACCCTTTCTCTGTGAAGCTGGTGCATTATTACTCCCCTTTAAAGTTCAACCTCGTCATCAAGGTCATAAGCTTAATACAGATCGTCAAGCTTGACGCAGATCCTACATAGCCTCTTTCTCCATTTGATGACACCAATTAACTAAAACCTCCTCATGAGGTCGAAACACCAACTAAATTCTTAATTTTCTAGAAAAGAGGGCTTAGTATCTGAATCCACACCGTTAGGAATGTGCAGAATTGGATATGATAAAGGATGGCCAACAACTTGTTTTATTTTAGATACAAGAAAGACTAGTTGAATTCTTAAACCATCCAGTAGCATGATTTTGTAAGCAATGTCTCCTAATTTAGCGGTAGCTTCAAATAGACCAAAACAACAACGTGCAAGTTAGTTATTGTGACTTTTATGAAATGTGTTATGTTAGTAGGGTTTTAGTTTAAACCTGTCTGATGAAAATCAAAGTCCATTACATAGTCAAATGCTGAAAGAAATAATAAGAGCCCTAAATCATAATCACAAATCTAAGCAATCATGTATGATCCGGAAACCCTAAGAACTAAGATAACGAATTCATTTTTTAATGTTCATAAACATCGTAAACTCACTTCCCCTAGAAACTATCTTTAATTATATTTCCCAAATTAACCATCATTTCCAAAGCGACCACTATCATTTTTTTCTTGAATGAAGCGCTGGTCTATGTCATGTTGCACTAGGTTGTTGGTTATCGAAATTGTAACATTATTCTCCAAATAAAGTAACATCAATCCTACTTATTCCATCTTAGCGTCTTCTACAACATTTCTTAATACAAACTTCTAACCCAGCACAAGATTTTGCATACATCCACCGAATGACTAAGTACTACTCAACTTCTATAATATTTCTTGCAGTAGTTCTCAAGCCATTTGTTCTCTACAACTCGATCTTAATAGATTGTCGCATAATATACACAGATTAATTTACATTGACTAACACTTCCTGTCCCATTTATACCCGAAGATTCTTATCTAAGCTTATCATTTTTTCAATATTTAGACAATTTACGGTGAGTTCTTGAAGTATTTTAAGATTATAAAGTGCATATAGGTAATCTTGTTGGGTTGCTTCCAGAAAATTACAACTCATGCAGCATAAGCTATATCTAACCCAGCATGGGATAAGTAAACGACCTTCTAACTAGGTTCTATAACATTGATTTGCTAATTGTGCCTGCCTGTTGTTGAGCCAAAACTGTGATTCTTGTATGAAGGAACATGATTAATTTCATATCTGATCATCCCCACTTCATTTAGCGAGTCAAAAGGTCTTTTTTTTCAAGTTCTTTGCCAGAATTACTTTTAGCCTAGTTGGCTTTTCCATATTGATGAGGATTATAGAATTATAGATTAATTTGCACTTCGTATTGATGAGGTGAACTGAGTGGCTGTTGAGAGCTTACCTCAGAGTTTTCACCAGCCATGGTTAGTAATCAGAGTCTAGTTCCAGAAACCACTTTGATACGATGAAATTTTATTGCAGTGTGTAAGAGTCTACAATGCGTGATAAAGACAGCAGAATATGTGCAGAATTTGAAAAAAAAATCCTATTTTAAAACTGAGTTAGGGACATAAATCAGTCCTGTTTTCATGTACAAGGTAATATAACAAAGATAATTTGAAATCATGATTTGGAAGCCTTTTAATTAGAACCTGATATACCTGTAAGAATTGCCTGATCTACGCGTAATTGATTACTTAGCATTTCAATCATCCGCATGTCCGCCGGAATTTTGCATCCCACTATTCCACAGTTAATGTAAAAAATCATTCTTAGTAGGATCTCCAAACTACACTTTAGAAACAATACAGTTTTATTTGAATCAACAATTGGCGTACCTGAAACATCTACGATATCACCTGGAACAAGATCTGTTGCTGGGAGTATGGAAAAACAACCTAGAAAAATAATTTGAGATGAAGCCCAAGTTTATAAAGCTGATACAATCTGGAGTATAGAAACGAAAAAAACCTATCTTGTTTTATTTTCATTCAAAACACCTCAGTATTGTTACGGTGGAAAAAAATACAAGATAGTCATGTGAGAATAAGGTCTTTCACCTAGATTCATCATTGTACAGTAGAAACAGCAGAAATTTTCATGTAATAGCAAACAAATACAACATAACATTATAAAATTTCAAGGATCCACATAAATGCTCAAATAAAGATAATCATGAATTCAACAAGTGTAATAAAAAATATGAGTTAAGACAAATTGCATATACAAAAAGAGCCCATCATAGCAAAATATTATTGGTAACAGTAATCGTCGGTTTTGTGGTTCTTCAGATTTTCGTTTACCATTTCTCATAACAGTTGCAATATCGGCTTGATAGGCCCGAAGCTCCTACAAAGAAAAAAGAAAATTAAAGCTGAAGTGATGAGTAAATATAGTATTTACACAATGGCATAGTTTATGTTCAGAATTTTATGCTAGGATGTTAACACTTATCTGGACTAGATATATTTTTCTCATGAGATAACAGTCCAACGTATCAGTTAATTTAACAAAATATATCATCAATCATGTAAATAATAGTTTAGTCACTTTAAATACATGTTGCCAGATAATTTAAGGTGTCAACAAACACGTCAAGTGATTTAAGCACCAATTCTCCAACACTCGTACTTAGATATCAAAAACACAATGGAGAAATGCCCCTATGTTTCCAACTTGTGCTGGTTCTGGGACAGGAGCATGATTGGACACTATTGACTTATTCACACTAAAATGTAAACAAATACACTTCGAGAGACTTCAAGAGCTTTCTACCTCCATACTTGATCACTACTCAAGAATATTCATCTCTCTCCTTATTCTCTATTTAATAGCCCTCCCTTGTTAACCTCCCAAAACTACATCTAACTTCTATTACTAAGTACTATTAACTATTCTATTTAACTACATATCTAATAGTACAATATAGCATCTATCATTTTTCCCCTTCTAAAAACACATCTTGTCTTAAAAGTGGAGTAAAAAATTCTCACATCCAAGGAGGTTTCCACATATTATTAGCTATACCAGATTGGAAAAAGGGAAGTCCAAGAACTATTAAATTAAAAATAGGCTTAGGCACAAAAAGCCAATTGATGAAACGCATGGTTGATTTGTCAACCTACTTTCCAGCACAAACCTCTTCATCTAAATGATGCTCCCTGTAATCCACGTGACCATTCTCCTCCAGCCTTCTAGTCAGACCAAAATTTTCTTCTTCTGCATAAAGCAGCACCAAATCTTTTCTCATTGATTTCTCCCACCAGCGCTGGCCAATGACCAAGCTGCCCACTTGCAGAAAAGCCGCTGAAATCTTGGCACCCGATCTCACCTCCAAAGCGAAGTCCCTGACAAATTTGGTAATGTCTGCCATTTCCAAAACTCTTCCGTCATGCTTCATCTCCTTAGCATCCTCTCTGATCGTAAGGGACTATTCTCCAAGCTCTTACCCTCCTCCTCTACGCACTGTAAACCTTGAACTTCCCTTATATTTATGTTCTGATCACTTTGGTTTCCTCATCTTTCTCTCCCTCTGGGGCTTATTTTTTTTCTCCAAAGATTGTTGAATAAAATTCTGTTGTTTTTTCTCCAATGAATCACGGAGTTTCTTGCAATTTGCCTTGTCTGATTCTTTCTCTAGAGTTCGCAATTTTTTCTCTATTGCTGTTTTTATCTTCTCATTCCTTTCAATTTTCTTGAAATTCTTCTCTCCTTCATTTCCCCAATTTACTTGAAACTCCTCTTCTTCCACATTGCTCTTCTAGTAGATATGTTCTGGCCCTCTTTGGATAGTGCCATTAATCTTGCGATCTGAATGAACAAACCTTCTTCCACTTTATCCGATCTTTTTTTCAGTTCTTCCTTGATTCCAGCTAACTCTTTAGCTAACTCTTTCTCCAATTTCATCATGCTTCCTTCTTGATCTTCCCCCTCAGTGAGCATGTCCACCGAGAATCGGACGGCTCTCATACCAATGATAGAATCCGAAAGAATCATATTGAATTATTCACACTAAAACGTAAAACGAATACACTTTGAGAATTTTCGAGGGCTCTCTACCTCCACACTTATTCTCTCTATCTATCTAAATCATCTTATTCTCTATATAATAGCACTTCTTTGTAAACTTCCTCAAATTACCTCTAACTTCTAGCAACTACTATTAACTACTCTAGTTAGCTATATATCTACAATATAACCTCTATCAAAGCATTTCCCACTTACCTTTATTGTCATGTTAGGACCAATATTGAATAAAATTTTAACCATTTAAAACACTAAAAATAGAATATCCCAGTAAGATTCACACATTCATTTACAAAGAGTAGAATATTCATTTCATCTACATATTTGTTGAAAAGGCTGCATGTATAAACACAAAACTTACCTCAAGAGCTTTTTCAGCGTTACTTTCTGTGATTACACCAACGGCTGCGTTTGCAGCCAATATTAACAGAATAACCTATAGGTGCAAAAACGTGAATGAAAAAATGAAATAAGGCATATCATAATTGATGTTTCAATACGATACTTCCACCCAGTGAAACTTACAAATAAAATTTATTGATGCAACTGTGTAATAGTTTAACAAAAAGAACAAATATTTATGATAGAAAGTTGCTATAACATAAGCCCTAATGAAACTACAGTCTAAGAAAATACAATCTGAATAAATCTAAGTAATCAGAACTTGGAAAGAAAAAAAAGAACTAAGAATCAGCAGGCAATGGAAGAATTTGTATCCCATATTCTCTTTTATATGTACTTTATATCCATACATGACCTATTCAGTACTTCAAAAGCAGAGACAAACGATGTGTGAAGTAACTGTAAAAAAATGAAGCTGGCATCATAATATCAGTACTTGATTACCAATTGTTATCAGACAGATTTGAAAACAAACTTAACTTCCACCGTTTTGCAACTGCCGTATCCGCAAATAAATTTTTTATTATAAAGCCTCTAAACTTTTAGAAAGTGTAGTAATTGATCCTTAAGCCACATACTAAGTAAACAACTTTTCCTTGTTGAAAACTCTATAAAAACTTAAATCTGACTTATTTTAGTTTAATGGACATTCTTGAGATTTTGAAATTCAATCTTATTATTTATTTTTTACTTGCAATAAGTAAAAATTAAGGGGGAGATAAAAAAACTCTCAACTATGGAGTCATGAAAAAGAAAACTATACTGGTTAATAAAATAAACTTTAAACTATCATTTGTTAATGAAACACACCTCCAACTATGAGTTTTCTAAAAACACATGCGACAACCAACAAAATGAGAAGAAAATTGCTAAATTCGGGAACTAGAGTAAAAATTCACCAAAAATTGTCAATACTCATTGAAAATTGTTGAAGTTAGACAAATACTAACCCTTTAAGGTCAAAAATCAACTTAGAATGACCTGTGAACATAGACTAAAATGGGACATGCAGAAGAAAATTGCACTTTTATTTTTGCAAAAATGTGGAATCCTGCACTATGACTTTAGAAAAATCCATTCATGAGCAAGCTGCTGTGGTTCTTCACCGGCATTCATGCGAGTTCTCGCCCTCACACTTTTATTACATAGCATGGCATTCATATAGTCGCCCAGACGTTTGTTTTTCACAAATTATAGCAAAATTTTTGTTTGATAAACAAGCTAACATAATTTAAAATTTATTTTGTCACTTATCACATAATTGAGGTTTATTTCCTAAAAATAATTATTGATGACAATGAACAGTTAACCTAGTTTTAGTATAAGATTCTATCACCAAAATTAAATAATTTCGTGAGTTAAGCCTCACTAAATCAGTTTTAATAGATGGAGATCAAGATTTGACATCCTAATCACAACTTAATATACAACGCAATCACTAAATCAACTTAAAGTTGGGAAATCCTTCAAAAACTCAAAATGCATATTTTTATAGAGAGCTTTAGCATCGAGAGTAATAGCTTAATAGATAGAGCATAAAGCCAACATGGCGATATCTAATAAGAATAATCTGGTTCGTTTGATTGATTAGCTATAGTAATACTTTTAGAATATTATTATCATTCATTTTCAACTATATTATGTTGAACAAAAACTTTTCTACTCGAATTATTGGATTAATTTGCTCAATAATTCGTTGGTTGTTATAATTATTTATTCTTGATGGTTCCATTAATTTTCTGAAACTAAATAAGGGTCATCCATTAGAGGGTTGCATATTTAGAATTTTATGGTCTAGAACGATATTTTTAAATAAGATGTGAATATTATAAAGTGAGATTCTTAGTAATTCTAGAGAATATTAAAGTTCTTCTATATCATTATGAGAACTATGAATTTAGGAACATACGTTTAATTCAACACTTGAAAGAGAGTTAAAATGGTTTTTGCTTTAGAAACGAGGGTAAACACCAATTCAACACTCTTAACTTTAGGCGTATTTGCAATAGATATCTGAGATATTTTTATAACAATAAACCCCTTGAACTTAACAAGTGTTTAACAAACAACTCGCACTTAAACGAACTTTTAGTGGACATCTCGACGATAAAAATGACATTTAACTTCTGGCCACCAACATCTCTCCTCTCTCTCTCTCTTTTACTCTCTCTACCAACTATTTGTTCTTTCCTTTAATTTATACCAAAAATTGTGCTCTTACAGGTTCATTTTGGTGTTTCTCTCAATGATTGTGGCTAAATATGTAGCCTGTAGAAGCCTTCATTCTTTGTTGAAGACGAAAGCGATCATCAAACTCCATGTCGGCAAAAACGATTGAGGTGTTCGATAAAAAATTTATTAACTTCTAGGTGTTCATTGTCAAGATAAAAACATTTAAAGTTCTGAGTGTAAATACATGGTTACTCAAAAAACTATTAACTTAACAAAGAACAAATTACTAAGTGAAATAACCTTTAGACCTATGGCAGACTTACAAATTGCCTAATTTCGTAGGTGTTCAAATATTTAGATCTAACCTTTCTTCAAATTAACTTCAGTTATCTAATTTAGAATTTACAATGACAATCATTAGTGAAATATTAAATTATTTCATTCTCAAAGGATTCAATAACCAACTGACAAATATATTATAAAATCTCGTTGACTTGTATACCTGTACTTTCTAGAGACTTGTTTTCACCAAGAATCCTGTAACTAGTCATCCTCTCTTTTTTAAACAAAATAGAGAACACACAAAATATCTTTCAAAGGAGGCTATAAAATAAAAGAAATTTAAAAACCAAACAAGTACAAGATTAATGTGACTTTGATAGTGAAACTTGTTAAATTCAGAAAAAAAAGTATGTAACATTTCAAGGAGGGATGAAAGAAACAAAACTTACAGAAGGCTCCAAAAAAGCAGTCAATCCTGTTTCTCCATTAATCAATGCCAAGAGAAAAGAAACAATGGCTGCAACAATTAATATCTTAACAAGTAAATCGTCGAACTGTTTTAATACCAATTTCCAAAATGGAGCCCCTGAAGACAAGAGAGACACAACGTTCACCTCATTAATACAGTTAAAAAATTCAGTCTCCACAATAAACTGAACTGCCCTTTTTTATATTTGCCAAGATTCCATTTGCTTAATGTTTAAGGAACCACACACCATACGTCTCATGTGGCCCTCTTGGAGACGTCCATTATCTTGGAATAGTTTTCACCATCAAGTAAATCCATTGAAAAAATAATATTCATATTTAGTTTATCCATATGTAGAAACAAAAAAAAAGTGAAACCCCTCATAAAAAAGTTTCAATTAAGCCAGTCCAGATATTTTAAACCATATCCATCCTTCTAATGCAAAGAAATATGATAGTTTCAATACAAAAAAAAAACACTAAAACTCAAGTAATACTTACTTCTCTCTTCGGGTACTACTGCAACCCATGTTTGAAGCATGCCACATAAAAATGAACAATGAGTACCACACTAATGAAGTATATCAAACTTCAATCACCAAAGAGATTGTTAACCAACTACTAGAGTTTTCATTGAAAAGACCAAAAGAAGTTTAATGCCTTACAAGAACATCATAGTATGTAACAAAACTTCCAAGTAAAGAATGTTAAATCAACCATCAATAAATTCTTATTTACCGCACTAAATGAATAGTTATACAACATTTCTGACATGAATTATGCAGACTGAGCCACTAAGTTAAGAGTCAAATAAATGAGCTGGGAGAAAATTACTTATATATTAGTTTCAAAATACATAACAAGTGTCTGATCCATGGTAAATTAATTTTTAGAGAATATAGGAATTAGGACTGAAATTAAAAAAAAAAGATAAATAAATAATCCAAGTGGTCCACTTCGTAAAGAATAATGAAAAATACTTCACTTAAGCATCACAAATATTATATCACTTGGTGTCAAAACTAGCAACTCGACCCGGATCATTTAACAAACGTTCATGGCGCAGAAAGTAGTAATGACAGTCTAAAGAAATATTAGACCACCACAATCACTTCTCCTCCACAAAATTAGTAAATGTGATCTACATTCACGAGTTACCACGCCAGTAAAACAATAGCCACGTTCTTCTTCCTTATAATAAACCAAAAAAGAGAATCCACCATCAATTTTCAACTATGAAAAGTGCGTAAAAATTTCTTAATCCATCTTCTATAGTTATAGAACAGAGAAAATTCAGGAAGCACAACACTGGAAACAGAAAACTGACCATTTTTGCCGAAAATTCTAGCATGTTGTGCAACCTGCAGAAGACAAGAAAATTGAGAATCCGAACAAGGTCTTAATTTTTAAGCCCAACTTAAACTTCATACACAACATCTCAAATGCACTGAAGTGGAACTCAGCCCACCTGAGCATCAGTTAGTCCTCGTGACGGGTCCACCCCAAAAAAATCCAACACCTATCAATGAAATAGCAGAAGATCGGTGTAAAAGGAATGAATAAATGACCAAGGCAAGCTTAGAGAACAGTACACGTATTCTCTCTAAAATGACGCAAAAGCCGATCCAGATTGCAGGCAGGAGTCCAGCAAAGATAGAGTTACCTCGGTCACAGATCTGGCGTAAGCGTCCTCCATTAACAACGACAATGGATGAAAGATGAAGAAACTTGAGAGGCTTCAACCAAATTGAAGCTCAGAGGTGTTGAGGCCGACGATCCTGTACAGTTACAGTCAGTTGCATTCTACGATCCAACCAAGATCCACGTTGAAAGGGCGGGTTTCTTTTTTACGTTTACGGAGGGTAGGGATAGACGACGTCACCCACAATCTTCATCGGCCCGCCTCGAAATTCTTGAATCCTCAGAGCCCATCCTTTCACCTCCTTTCTTGCCAACCTGAATTGAGGCTAACTACTCTGCTTTCGTGGCCGCAGACCACCATTCTCAAGCGGCCCATCAATCAATTCCAGCTCTTGGAAATCTACTAGATCCCGACAAACCGAGATCCTAACCCAATTTGTTATCCAATTTTCTTTTTAAAATTGCTCTCCCCAATTTTCTATTCAGTTCCAACATGGAACTCTACATTCTCTGTAAAGAATTTATCTCTCAATTACCTCTTTAGCTCTTTTCATGTATCGATCACGCATTTACCATTGTAAATATTGTGATACTTCGATCTTCATCATAGTTTTGCATCACTAGTCAGATGTATTATTGTCACGGTTATTTTTGAGTCATCATCGATTCTTATAGGTTTGAAGTATTGTTTCATATCGAAGATGAAGTTATCGATTTCTTTCGCACTACGGGCTCTTATGAAGGCTTTCGACTCAGGAATTTTAGCTCGATTAAATTCAGCAGCAATGGAACCTTGAGGTTAATTTCTCATGGCTGTCATAGTGGGGTTCAATATTATGTTGATCTCAACAATCTTTGCCCTTAGAAAATAAACATGGTTTAATAATCTGTGTTTAGCTGCTTCAATCTCATCGACCCGATTTAAAATGCCGACTATGATTCTGTTGGAGCTCTCTCCAGTGTTGATCTCCTTTCCTTTTTCTTGATGGAATTCGAGGACATCTACTCAATCTTGCAGCTCTCGGATCGGTATTACGTCTATTTTGTTGTGAACATCGGTTAGTTCACAAAGAAACTGGAGCTCGAGTGCCGAGCCGAGCCGGAGCCGAGCCCGTACCGAGCCGAGCTGGAGTCGAGCCCGTACCGAGCCGGCTTGTCGGCTCGCTTGAGATGGCTCATGAGCTCGGTAACACCGAGCCAACCGATCCGGCTCGTAAGCTAGCTCGCGGCTCGGAATACCTGGAGTGCTGTCGACACTTAGTGTAACAGCGGTCGACACTTAATCGATATTTTAAATTTTTTAGGTCGACCGTATAAGAAGGTGTCGACCGCTATATGTTCCAGAATGTTTTAGGTGTCGACCACGTTTATATATGTCGACCTCAAAGTATTTATCGTTAGTGAAAGTGTCGATCGCCGATATCAAAGGGTCGACCGGTAGACGACAAAGTGTCGACTGACGTTTTAAAAAGAGTCGACCGGTATAATGTAACGGCTAGAATTTTCATATTCAACGGAAACATCCGGTCGACCTTGGAAATACTGCAGGTCGACCGGAGGTAGCTGTTATGAGGGAATTCTATAAATTGTAGGAGTTAGCCGATAATTTCTTACCTGAAACTCTCTGTGCAAATCGTTGTCAAGTCTTCGCACTCAAAAGTCTTCTAGTTGTTGATCGTTCTATGCTTCCATTAACAATCATCAACAAATCGGTGAACGGTATCAAAGTAATTTTTTTTAAAAAATACTTCATTGTTTGTTATGGATTCACCACCGAAATACGTAGAATTTGAAATGTTTTCGTCTTCCGACGATGAGGTGCAAGAAGTTGCACCTATGAATCCGGAATTTTTCGTCGGATTGACACACACATCTGCACAAGCATCCACTCTGCCCCTCGGGCCAAGAAATCGAAAACGTCAAAAATATGGAAACATTTCAAAATCGTAGAAGTAAACGTAGGAACGAAAATAGAAAATAGGGCACAATGCAATTATTGTGTCAAACATTATGCTTATGAATCCACCACTAGCACAATGAATCGACATTACAAAAAATATCACGAGCACTTGCACTCGAAAGATCGTATGCAATTGCAATTAAACACTCTTGGTACCGAAAATTTTGTTTATTCGCATGATAGAATGCGAGAAGGTGTTGCAAAATATGTGGCACAACGAGAGTTACCTCTCTCAATGTTTGATCACGAGGGAACCGTAACATTTATACAACAATACGTTAATCCAAGTTTTAAACGAATTTCTCGCAGTACATTGCGAGGCAACATAATAAAATTGTATGAGAAAATTATTTTATTTTCGCATGCGCTCACAATGTCAATATGTATTACTTCTGATTTGTGGAGTGCACTCGGCTATATTGTTGTGATTTCGCATTTCATTGATGCGAATTGGCAACTTAATAAACGCATTTTAGGTTTTCGGAGTTGTGAATACTCTCATAGTGGTATCACAATTTATCGATACATTGTTGGTATTCTACAAGAATACAATATAAGAGATAGAATTTTTAGTATTAAGTTAGATAATGTTTCTGTTGATGATGTTTGTGTTAATCAATTTAAAAAATATTATTATTTTGATAGTACCCAGTCTTTCCTTTTTCATATGCGGTGTGTTTGCCATATTTTAAATTTGATTGTTAAAGATGACATGCAATTTGTATCACCGCATATTGATGCAATTAGAGGTGCAATTTCTTTTATTTCTTCGTCAAACGTCCGACAACAAGAGTATCGAGAATTTTGTAAAGCGGCTAACCTCAAACCTAGAAAACTAAAAACTGATGTTTCAACTCAGTAGAACTCAACATATCTAATGTTAGACCGTATTGGAATGTCATTTGTGATTTTATAAGTCAAAAGACACAATGTTTTACTTTGGATATGTGTAGTTGTGATATGGCTAATCTATTTCTCGAATTTTTGCAACCATTTTTTGAAGCCACTAAAGAATGCTCTGGAATTTATTATCTGACTACGCATCTTGTGCTTCTGTGGTTCGTAAGATTGACTTCTACTTTTGAAAGATATAAAAAAATTGATGTATTTAATGAAATCGTAACTTCAATGGAATTTAAATTTCAGAAATATTGGCTTCAAGTACCTTCTATTTTTTTTCATTTGCTAGTATTATACATCCGAAATATAAAATCAATAGCACAAAGTTGATGCTTGATAAAATTTTGGAGAACCGGTTTCGCCCCCGTATGCAGTCCAAACACATTGCGTAGCGACTTTGCTACTTTGTTTGGTACTTACCAAACTAGATTTTTTGGTACACGAACTCATACTTCGTCCGATGTGGCATCGAAGTCGGGTGGTAGTTCTGGTTTCGAAAAACCATTAAATGTTATGGATGTCATTGACGCCCAACTAGAAAGCGATGTGCATTCATTTGCTTTCGATAAGAGTGAACTCGATGTGTATTTGGAGTCTCGAGTTCAAATTTCTTGAAACGAGGCATTCGACATATTGGGTTGGTGGAAATCCAACGCAGCCATGTATCCCGTGCTCTCGAACATGACACGGGATTTACTAACACCGTTTGTCTCAACTGTAGCTTCGGAGTCAGCTTTTAGTGCAGGTGGACGTGTGTACGAGGATCGGCGGGGAAGTCTGGCATCAGAGCTCGTGGAAGCACTCATTTGCATGAAGGACTGGAGCGACGCAGTCACGAGGGCCCAACAACGAGAGGACGCACTTGCAGAGGAGTTCAAGAACTTGGAATTTGAAGACTAGATGCGACGTTGTACATTAGGAGTTCAAGAACTTTTTAATTTCTTGTACGCGTGTACATTTGTGATTTCTTGTAAACGTTAATAATTGTAATCGTTTGATATTTTACACATGATTGACACTTAGATGAGTACCAATCTAGTTGGGATGCATCTAAGGTGTAGTGATGCAAATGTCAACAATGCTAATGTAAGAAACTTTCTATTCTTCTTTCGGTATTTCATTTTCCTTAAATAAGCGTAAGTGTCGACCGCACAACTACAAGGTGTCGACCACATAGCAATAGTATCAACCACAGATATATGAAGGTGCCGACCGCACATTCGCCAGAACGTTTAGGGTGTCGACCACACACTCAGGTAGGACTGGGCAAACCCGCCCCGACCCGCGGGTAATTACCCGACCCACCGTATACTGGTCGGGTCGGGGCGGCAACGGGTAAAGCATTTAAAAAAACCTTTAAAGTTACAGGTTATAATCGGGTCAGGGTAATTACCCAACCCGACCCTCGAAACCTGTTTTTAATCGAATTTACCTGCGCCTTTCGCTGCTTAAGGCCCGTCGTGTGCGCATGTGGAGAAGAGAGAGAGAGACTCATTCTAGAGAGAGATAGAGACTGATACAGCGGAGTTTAACTTTCTGACCTAAACTTGTTGTTTTAATGTCGAAGATAAGTCTTTGCCCTCTACTGTTGTGGGTGATTCTGATGCATCGCCAAAAAGCTTGACATTTTCCATAAGAAACTTCATCTTTTTCTTTCCTGTAAAGGGTAGCTGTTGCTGCGAATCTTTGTTGAGGTAAGCCCCTCTTTTCTTAGATTTGTTCGTTTCCAAATCTGTGGTTCTTGGTCGATTCTCTTTCTCGCCGGAAGATTTGGGTGTTTGCTGTTGTCGCCGGTGGAACTGCCGGCACTCCAATTCGATCTGCTTTGTTCGTTTCGAATCTTCTTCCACTATCGAAGAACATGATAAGCAACCATAATTGTCTTAGCTTTGAGAAGGGTGACATTTCTCTTTTCGTTCGTTTGCACATTCTTACACCGGGCAATCTAAGTGATTTGCTTTCATTTCTGAGTGCTGAGTTATTTTAGATACAAATTTTTATGTGGTTGATTTTTGTGATAAATTTTCAATGAATAATTTTGGATTTATTGCAGATCGTACAACTTTCAATGAGCTGCAGTCATTTTCTGCGGATAATTTTGAGTTTATTGCAGATCGTATAATTTTGGGTTTATTCCCTAAATGATCTACTTGATTATATGCTTTGGAATATGAACAATTTGTGAGTTTGATGAATTAAAAGACTGGTTAAGATTAGCAAATTGGTATTTTAAGAAGTCAGATTGATTTGTTTCATTATTTCTTTTGTTAAAGATTGTGATATTGCAAACTGAATATGAGCCGAGTTCTTGGTTTTCTTCTGCTCGTTGTTTGATTCAAGTTTGACATTCTTTTATTATATTCTATGTTGGCTGTTTGTTTCCTATCATTTAATAGACAAGTAAATTGACTTTTTTTTGTCTAGGTTTCAATTCTGTTTTGTATCATAGTTCATTCTTTTTGCTTGAATTTTTTGTTTTTTTCTTTTGCAGGATGACAAGTACGTCGAGCACTGGAACCGATACAAATGTTGCAACAAAAAAAAGAGCTTTGAGATCTACGGTTTGAGAACATTATTCATTGATCGATACTTCTTATGAGGATCCTAAAGCAGAGTGCAAATATTGTGGTGCGGTTTACGGTTGTCATTCAAGGAAATATGATACATCAAACTTGTCAAGACATGCTAAGCAGAAGAAGTTGGTATTTTCAACGAAAAAAAAGGCAGAAAACTTATCATCCAGCGCCTCTTTTTTTCTCAAGAAGGTGGACGTGAAGTAATAGTAAAAATTTTGATCAAAGATGAACTATCTCTCAGATTAGTAGAATCAGATAGCTTCAAGGAAGCATTCAAATATTTCCAACCGTCTTTTGTTATGCCTTTTCAGAGAACTGTTGCAAGAGATATTGAGTTATTATACAAGAAGGAGAGAACACAACTAAAAGACTTTCTACAAAATAGTAGGCAAAGGATTTGTCTGACCACAGATTGCTGGACGTCCAGTCAAACCATAAACTATATGGTCTTGACAGGACATTTCATTGATAGTAACTGGACGTTACACAAACAAATTTTAAACTTTTGACAGATTGACGACCACAGAGGCGAGACAATTGGAAAGGTGATTGAGACGTGTTTGTATGAATGGGGGATTGTGAATGTCTACACGATCACCGTAGATAATGTATCCTCGAATAACATGGCTATTTCTTATTTGATGCGAATTTTGAGGCAATGGAAAGGGGTGGTTTTGAATGGCGAATGCCTTCACGTAAGATGTTTTGCACACATTATTAACTTAATTGTTAATGACGGCCTGCAAGAGCATCAACCTGCCATTAAACGAGTTCAAAAGGCTGTTAAATATATTAAATCTTCACCTGGACGATTGCAACAGTTTAAAAGTTGCATAGAGTTGATGAAAATCACCTACACGGGTAATGTTACGAGTGACACTCCGACTCGGTGGAATTCGACTTTTCTGATGTTAGATCATGCAGAAAAATATGAAAAGGCATTTGAAAAACTTCGTGAGACCGATATTCAGTATTTAATGTCTTTTGGTGAAGAAGGGCCTCCGAGCGAAGATGATTGGGTAACAATTCGAGAGTTTTGTAAGTTTTTAAAGGCTTTTTTTGATGCAACATTGATAGTTTCTGCCTCTCTTCATGTGACTTCGAATGTTTATATTAGTGAAGTGTATAAGTTGAAGTTAACAATCGACGCCTATGCTATCAGTGATAATGACTTGTTGAAAACCATGGCTAAAAGCATGCAAGTGAAAGTCAAAAAGTAGTGGGGCGACTTTGATATGATGAATGCCCTCATGTTTGTTGCTCTTTTACTAGATCCAAGGTGCAAACAAATCATGCTCAGACATTGTATTTCACTACTGTTAGATGACAACCGAGTTGATGAGTTTTCACTAAAGATTGAGACTGTCCTGCACCGCCTATATTTGGAGTATAAAGGCGATAATGGAAGTGCAACAACATCTATCTAGACTTCAAGAAAGCCATCTGGTGCTACTAATATATTATTTTCTTCGCTTTACAAATCAGTACCTGTTTCTGAGGATAGTAGTAGGATGTCAGAGATTGAGGAGTATTTAAATGAGAAAGTAGTAATGTACTCTGAGGATTTTGATATTCTATCGTGGTGGAAGATGAATTCTGTTAGATATCTTATTTTGAGTGTAATAGCGAAAGATGTGTTGATTACGCATATTTCTACCATCGCATCGAAATCCGCATTTAGTTGCGGTGGTCGGGTTGTTCACTCTTTTCGAACCTCCCTCTTACCGAAGATAGTAGAAGCTCTAATATGCACTCAGAGTTGGCTTCGTTCCAAATCTCCAAGTTCCTGGAATTGCGAGGTAGATGAACATTATAACACAATTGATGAAGGTACATTGTTTTTTTATCTCATAAGTTAACTCATTACTCTTATTACAATTTAAATATAACCTTTTTGATTTTCTATTATGTTTCTTTTTTCAGAAATTGCTGATAGTTTTGCAGAGCTTGGTATTGACAATGACTCATCGACTGTGAACTTAGCTGAAGGCAACAACTTGCCGATGATTATTGAATAGATTTTAGATAATGTTATCTTTGATTGTTTGGTAGAATATAAAACATATAATGATGTGTTAGAATGATGTTGTAAATGGTCGATTGATGAATAGTTTCTTTATATTGATATAATATATATGTATTATCGATTGATGGATTTTAGCATGCTGAATGATATTTTATATCTGGATGGATTTAATTTGATTTAATGTTGATGACCGATAACCCGACCCGTATTGACTCGATAAGAATAGGGTCGGGTTTGGGAAATCTATCAATTGTAACCCGATAGGGTAATTTTTTTTTCTCTTATAAGGTTAGGGTCAGGTAAAGATTTTCCCAAACCCGACCCAACCCGTGCCCACCCCTAGGGGTGCCCATTATCGGGTGCGGGTCGGGCTGGCAAA
>QAOC01009053.1:0-12800 GCA_003255005.1 Begonia fuchsioides
CACATGCCATGTTTTTTTTTTCTTTTTGCAATAATTAATTTATTAAAAATACCAACAATTAAATAATTATAAACACCTGGTCAAAGATTAATTCCTAGAGCAGAGTGTGTCTTATTGGTATGGCTTTGTCTTGTTTCTCGGCTTCCTCAAATGCTTATTTTATACCCACCAAACAAACATCTATACACATATACAGTGGTGTCAAATGAGCCGGCTCGAGTCTGGAATGACCAGCTCGTTGAGTCTTCTGAGCCTGCCGAGTCAAACGAGCCGAGCTTGTCGAGCCTATTCGAGTCGCCGTTCAAGCTTTTTTTCAAAAAAAATTGGTTTTAGCCGGCTCGCGAGCCTCGAGCCTAAAAGAGCCGAGTCAGACGAGCCCAACATAGAAATTTTGTTTTCGTATATTGAAGTTTTATAGCTTTCTGTATTATGTAATTTTAAATTTTGATGAAAAATTGATGGTTATTGTTTTCTTCAATAAAAAAAAAATACATGATAACGTTTGTATGTAGCGCCTCCATTATGCCAAAAAAACACGAAAACTATAATATCAAATAAAAATGTCAAAGAAACTAAAAAACAATAACATCGAAACATTGAATCAATAGCATTCAACATATATAGCATCCGATTTAAAATTCATTGTGAAAGAGTTAACAATTAATAATCATGCATTGTACGAATTGAAATATAAACATCGAAATCATTCATTGTGCCAAATAAAAAGTAAAATAAGTTACAAAAAAGTCTTGTAATTGTTCGAAAAGATTACAGAAGAACGAACCTACTCCACAGAGGGATCGTCCGATGGAGGCAGAGCAACGGTGGGTGTGGCCTCTGGGGAGATGGTAAAAATCTCAACCCAATGTCGGTTTTGTGCCTCGTCGAACCTCCGATCCAAGGTTGAAATGCGGGCATCCATCGTGTCAAGGCGTCAGTGGATTCTCTCAAATGAATTCTCCAAAAATTCCTGGTGGTCGTGCAAAAACGCCTCGATCCGGCGGGTTGTTGATTGACGAGGATGAATAGCTGCTTCAGCTTCGTGTTCTTGGTCTTGCTCAGCGCCCTCGTGCTGGAGTGGCTGTGATGTCGAACCAGGATGATCGGCTTTGAAGATCCACTCGTCGTCGGTGTTTTTCACAATACCCATCCTTGCAAGGGTAGATTGGGTGTAGGTGTCGACACTCCTAACCGGGAGAGGTGTCTCGGAGGAAGGAAAGTTGACACCGTGTTGGTGGAAAATTTCCGTCAACAAAAGGTTGAACGACATTGACTTTGATGAGTTTTCAAAAAGATCAATCATCCTTTTCAAAATTACATAACCAATATTAAAGTTGGTTCCAGTGAAAATGTGGTAAAGAACTTGCAAATCCATACCACTTACTTGATCCCAATGACCATCCCTAGGTAGGAGGTTGTAGCAGATCGTGTGGTGGACAAGACGAGCTGTGACGTTCATGTCATTGACTTTTGGTTTAGGGGAAGGTGATTGTCGGAATTTTTCACAACGGAGGGGAGAAACTGAGTGTATTCACTCGTTTCAACACAAGAGGCTGGTGAAAGGCTCGTAGTAGCGAGAGGCTCTCTCGTTGCCTATGCAATTCAACATCTCGTTGAGCTTACAAGACGTGATAGTTATACGTTCTCCGTACACATAACTAGACACTTGTAAATGGTTTGGTGAAAACGAAAAATTGGCATAAAACATGTGAATTAGGGTTTCGTAATACGGTCCCCGAAATTGAAACAACTCAGACAAACCAACACGATTGAATAACTTATGAATCGGTAGGTTACAGATGAAATTCGGTTGGAAAACATGGCTTTGAATAATGGACTTGCATTGGAAATCAGATAAAAAATTTTGTTGACATTCTAAATCTAAGTACAAACTATAATCAAACGATGACTCTACAATAGGTTCCTCCGGAATCGAAACGGAGGTAACCTTGGATTTTTTGGAAACTTTACATTTTTTTGAACGCGAGTTCGATGTCATTTGAAACGAATAGGTAAAATGTATGAGGAGTACTGATAGTTACCTCTACACTTGACGATTCGGCACAGAGAATGGCGAAAACACGAAGAAATTGGAGTGGGGCGTCGGAATTCGTTGAAAGCCTTCAGAAAAATGTGATTTTAGGGCACCGGTCTGGGATTTAATGGGGCCCGCGGTCGGCCCTTACTTACGATGCGGTCGACACCATCAACGCTCTGGAATGAGATGCGGTCGACACTTGACTATGCGGTGACACCCTCAAACGCTCTGTATTAAACTTTGTTCGACCCCTTATTTTGCGGTCGACACCCTAATACGCTCTGGAATGAGATATGGTCGACACCTAACTGTGCGCTCGACACACTAAACGCTCAGTATTGAACTGCGGTCGACCCCTTATTTTGCGGTCGACACCCTAATACGCTCTCGAATGAGATGCGGTTGACAACTGACTGTGTTGTTGACACACTAAACGCTCTGTATTGAACTGCGATCGACCCCTTATTTTGCGGTCGACACCCTAATACGCTCTGGAATGAGGTGCGATCAACTCTTGACTGTGCGGTCGACACCCTAAACGATGTGTATAGAACTGCGGTCGACACTTTCTATCATTGCGGTAACACTTACGCTTATTTCAGGAAAATGAAAAACCGAAAGAAGAATGGAAAGTTGCTTACATTAGCAAGGTCGACATTTGCATCACTACACCTTAAATGCATCCCAACTAGGTTGACACTCATCTAAATGTCAATCATGTGCAAAATATCAAACGATTATAATCGTTACCGTTTATATGAAATCACAAATGTACACGCGTACAAGAATAGGTAAAAAATTCTTGAACTCCTAACGTACAACGTCGCAGCTAGTCTTCAAATTCAAAGTTCTTGAACTCCTCTGCAAGTGCATCCTCTCATTGTTGGTCCCTCGTGACTGCGTCGCTCCAGTACTTCATGCAAATGAGTGCTTCTATGAGCTCCGGTGCCAGACTTCCCCGTCGATCCTCGTACACGCGTCCACCTGCACTAAAAGCCGACTCCGAAGTTACAGTTGAGACAGACGGTATTAGTAAATCTCGTGTCATGTTCGAGAGCATGAGATACATGGTTGCATTGGATTTCCACTAACCCAATATGTCGAATGCCTCGTCTCGAGAAATTCGAAGTCGAGACTTCAAATACACGTCAAGTTCACTCTTGTCGAAAGCATATGAATGCACATCGCTTTCTAGTTGGGCGTCTATGGCATCCATATGATTTAACGCTCTTCTGAAACCAGAACTACCACATGACGTCGATGCCACATCAGACGAAGTATGAGTTCGTGCACCGGAAAATCTAGTTTGGTAAGTACCAAACAAAGTAGCAAGGTCGTTACGCAATGTGTTTGGACTGCATACGGGGGGCGAAACCTAGGTTCTCCAACATTTTATGAAGCATCAATTTCGTGCCCTTGATTTTATATTTCGGATGCATAATACTAGCAAATGAAAAACTAGAAGGTACTTGAAGCCAATATTTCTGAAATTTAAATTTCATTGAAGTTACGATTTCATTAAATGCATCAATTTTTTTATATCTTTCAAAAGTATAAGTCAATCTTACGAACTACAGAAGCACAAGATACGTAGTCAGGTAATAAATTCCCGAGCATTCTTTGGTGGCTTCAAAAAATGATTGAAAAAATTTGAGAAATAGATTAGTCATTTCACAACTACACATATCTAAAGTAAAACATTGTGTCTTTTGACTAATGAAATCACAAATGACGTTCCAATACGGTATAACATTTTCTAACATTAGATATGTTGAGTTTCATCGAGTTGAAACATCAGTTTTTAGTTTTCTAAGTTTGAGGTTAGCCGCTTTACAAAATTCTCGATACTCTTGGTCCAGAAGCGCGCGCGGCATGTTCAAAATGGGGACCGGGGTAGACCTTATCTCAAACATCAAAGGATCTGCGCGGGCCATTTTGAATTTAAACTCTTGGATGAACCTAGCCTGATTGAGTGAGGAGATTCACAGCTAAATTTGGACTCGGATCTTTCAGTTTCTACCGATGGCTCGGAGGTGTGCACAGGTGATTCAAAATGGCGACCGAGAGTTGACCTTATCTCGGACATCACGGGATCCGCGCGGGCCATTTTGAATTGTTGTTGTCAGACGCTCCTCTGATGATTCAGGCAGCTAGATCGCGGTCTCTTTTGAATGAGGATCCTTGGTGTTCCACCCGGTGGCTCTATGAATGGCTTATGGGCGCGTGCGGGCGCTTTCAAAATGTAGTCGGTTGAACCTCTCTTCGGACATCAAGGGATTTGTCCGTGCCATTTTGAAAAAGTAACTTCAGGTGCTCTTATGTGGTCCGAAAGAAGATACGAGCACTGACACTTCGGATGTAAAGCCTCGGTTGGCCGTTGATGTCTTGAAGCGTTCACCGCGGGTGTCCATATCTCAGACACCGAAAATTCCTCGTGTGCTAATTTGCACCTTGTCCTTTTCTTGACCAAATAATCGGATTACTTAAGGATTTAAGTAAAGTGGCCGATAAGATTTAGTCAAGGTCTCCTTGTTGACCGAGGGTTGACCGTGGCTTGACCATGGTTCGACCGCGGTAGTCCTTTGTGGGCCTTCGATGGTGGGTTGTGCGTTCTTCTTCTTTGGGCTTCTTTCTCTTCCTTCTAAGTTTTATTTGCTGAATAAGTAAAAATGTGGTCGGGCTCGGCATTAGGGGGCCGAGGATTCGGTCTTCTTAGAAGAACACATGTCGACGACCACTAGGATTCGGCCACTAGGATTTCGGCCATGTCGACTGCCGTTTGTCAATTGGTCATCGGTAGGTGGTCGGGATGTTGGTCGTTGGGCATGTCGGGGTCGGGAGTGGTCGGACACCATGTGATCGAGACTTTGGATCGTTCCCGATCATGTTCGAAAGGTATTTCTGAGACTAAGTTTCTTGAAAAATGAGCAACTAAGTTAGTAAAATCTTCGGTACTCACCGGGGCTAGGTCCGTGATGTGCTCTGGTTGCACATCAGTCCCGAGCCGGCCGAGCCAGCTCTACACGTACACATGTTCTAGAATTTCCTCCTTACTATGTCGAGAAAGGCGAGCCGTTGTGGCCGACTGTAGACTCGCAGTACTTGGATAGAGCACAATAAGCGACCTCGGCTTCTAGATAAGGATAGCCACGAGCCAGCCTCTTCCCTAAGCTCTCGTCCTAATCAACAACCCAAAAAAGAGAATCTTTAGAACCGTTCCAATCATTCCAAAAAAGGGTTGTTCTATAATCGATCCCAGTTCATCAAAGTTTAGTTTACGAAGAAAAAAAGAAGGTCGAACCTAGGCAATGGCTGCCTCTTTTTGAGCCATGGTTCCATAAGCATGAGACAAATGTCTGGCTGCAGCCTCTTCCCACTGCTCGGACGGATGATTGGTTTAACCTCTTTGTCGGCCATTTTTCCACAGAGTCACACAATGGCCCTCGCATTGACAACTACTTCTGGATACGTTTCAAACTCCTCTCATGACAAAATTTCGACAAGTTTAAGGATCATACCATGGCCAAATTGTAGGAGATAAAGTTTTTAAGCGCATGGTTTCATAAAACCTGAAAGATTGTCGAGAATTCTAGCGCCGATGATATCTCGGGCCTCGTCCTTCAAAAAGGATATGACTTCGGCATGGTTCAGAACCGCCGCGCCGGCCAATGCAACTGTGCAAGCTAACCCAACATTGACACGTGGGTCGTTCATCTGGCCGTTGTAATACACCACGGTTCCTTTCAAGCTCCTGTCTTTGCCTTGCCTTAAGAGCTGCACTAAGTCAGTTGGTCCAGAGATAGTAAATTTGAGATAAGGAGCCATAGTTCGAAGCTTGGTTGTCCTAGTGTGGGAGTTTAATCCTCCAATGTGAGGTTGCTCCTTGTGGACGACAAATAGATTATCTCATCTCTGAATCGCTGAGTCACTGTAATTTACCCCTCACATATTGTCGGGCCAGGATGTGGGGGCCCTGTGACGAGTGATTTTGCCTTTACGAACTTTGCGCAGAATAGTAGCTGGACAAGTATAAAAGCCTTGGTTCTGCGACCAAATCGTGCATTTTCAAGCCTACCCAGTAATACACTGACTCGAACAAGTGGGGTCATGCACGGCAATGCGTGGCAGAGGTGCGGCGCATTCTCGATGACCTGCTCCCTCTCCTCCAGGGCATGAAAAACCAGCTTCAGCTGGCCGTAATCCAAATTAAAGACTGCTTTCTCTAGGTACCTCACGCCTGGATTTGCAGTAGCGATTAAAATTTATTAAATCAGATAAATATATAACTGATTTCTCGATTGAAATTCATGGAGGGTTTGTCTCCAGCAGTTAGAAAAAGGGTATTGAAAAAACTCAAAATGCAGTGTAAAAAATGATTTTATTGATTGTAATTTGTACAAGGCTACCTCCATGAATGAGCTTGGTGAACCGGGAGGATGAACCGGCCGAGAAGTCGTCGCGTTCAATGAGCCCCAAACAAAGCCCTCTAGTGACAGCGTCCAAGGCGACGCCACAACCGGTGGGTCCGCAGACGACGACGAGAATGTCAAGGGGATTAGCGGAATTTGCGCCGACTAGAGCGGATTCCTGAGCCGCGCTGGATGGAACAACGGAATTAAGGTCGCTGATTTCCGCCGGTACGACTCAAGAGTGTGCCCTCCACTTTCACGGTCATTGGAAGAGAGAGAGAGAGGTGGATAAGGATAGCACCTCCAGCGGCGGCGGCGACGGCGGCCGCAGCTAGCCTTCTGAGACGAGCGGCAGAGGCCATGATGGAAAGCGGATCCTACTGAAACAGAAGAATGGGGTTCTTCTCATATGAAACATGATCTTACGTTGTCTCTTCCAAACACGCTGATAAGAATTCACCGCAGATTTTGAAGGACGAATTTTTCATCAAACGCAAAACAAAATCACGTAGAAATATTAAAACCCATGATGGAATCTTAAATATTAAACTTCATCAAATTCGGATGATTTCTCTCGGTTTCATCTACTTATTGATCCTTGCATGGAAATATGAAGTCTCTAGTTTGGATAAAAATGGCGGAAGACAGAGAAAGAGGAGATCAAGTGGGGAAGAGGGAGTTTGCCAAAAAAAATTTGACTCATGGAGTTTGTCAAGCTTTTTGAGTCCTATTCGATTAGTGTGTGTCAAGTTTTTTTTTTTAAATTTTAAAAATTACATATAAAAAATTACGCGTAAAAAATACATATAAAAAAATTATAAGCGTAAAAAATTATATATAAATGTAAAAAATTATATAAAGTTAAAGTTTATAAATTAATAATTTTCGAATTCTAAATTTTTGAATTCCTAGGCTAATTCAAACTCTCGTTGTTGGTTTCTTGTAACTGCATCGGTTCATTCATTCAAACATATCAAGGCCTCCACGAGATCTGGTGTAAGATTTTTCCGTCGATCATTGAACACTCATCCACTTGCACTAAAAGCATGCTCGAAGCTATAATGGAAACATGAGTTGTTAGTAAATCACATGTCATTTTAGAAAAGAATCGGATATACAACTGCGTTATTTTTTTACAAACCCAAAATATCAAATGTATCACAACGAGGAAGTTGATAACGAGTGTCTAGATAAATATCGAGTTCATTCTTATCATAATCATAAGAACAAACATCGTTATCAATTTCTTTATCAATGACAGTTATACTATTTTGTAGCAGTTTAAAATAAGAATTACCACTAGAACTAGACGTGACATTAGACGAAGAAAATAAACGAGAAGTACTATATTTATGTTGGTAAGAAGCAAACAAATTCGAAAGACCGTTTCTTAATAAAGCTAATGAACTACAGACATTAGCCTCAAGTTATCAGAAATTGTATCAAGTATTAATTTATAATATTTAATTTTATAGTTAGGATGCATAATACAAGCAAATGAAAAAATGTTAGGTATATCAAGTCAATATTTTTTAAATTTCGTTTCTATTTTTTCAACGGTATCACTAATTTCATTTACTTTTTTATATCTCTCAAAAGTACCCGTTAAATTTACAAATATCAAGAAGAACAAGATGCGTAGTGGTAATAAATTCTCAAACATTCTTTAATATCTTCAAAAAATAGTTTTAAAAATCAAGAAATAAATTAGCAATATCATAACTACAACTATCTTAAGTAATATATTGTGTTTTTTTACTAATAAAAATCACAGATGACATTTCATTACGGTTTTCCATGTTCTAACATNAACAATACATTTAACTCATTTTTCATATTAGTGTACTTTTAATAATGTCACGTCATAATGTATTACGAGGAATTCATCTAAAATTAGGGTTAATGTGTTCCCTCATAAATTGTTCAATGACTTCGCTATGAAACATCGATAGCGAAAATTCTTTTTGTTCTACGTATTTCTTTTGTGTGAATACACAAAAATTTCTCTACTACCAACACTTATTTGTAATTGGGTATGATCTCTCGTTTGTCCGTGTGCATGACATTTTTATATACTGTCGACTCATAGTGCTAGTGATAGATTCATACGCATAGTGTTTTGTACATATTTGCATTGCGCCTTATTTTCTAACATTCTCTCTATTTGCATTTCTTTCAATTCAAAATATTTCAGAACATCCGACTTTTTAGATTTTTTAGATTTCTGTGAAGATTTGGATGCATGCGTAGATGTGTGACCAACAAAAAATGCGAGATTACTAGATTTAATTTCTTGAATGTCGTCATTATCAGAAAGAAATGATTCAAATTGTACGTAGTGTGCATCTATATCAATACAAATTAATAACGAATAAAATTTTAAATTGATATCATTCACCAATTATTTGATGGTAACTTGTACGTAGTAATATATATTTGTAAGTACACAATTACGAGTCCTGTAAAATTAAAAAAAAATAGTTCACAATACACATTAACATTGACGATAACCTTATAAATTAATTGCACTCATACCTTGATTAATAATTGCTAATTGTTTGAATAATAATCAAATACACGAGATAATTCGTTTGATAAAGTAAGATTGAGAGTGTGAGAGATTGAGAGAATTGGATAGAAATCAATAACAATTTTTGACATAGCCTATCCCTTTTATAATACTCCAAAATCTATCAGTTTGTTCAATCCAACGGTTTGATGACCGTTACTGCCGAGAGAGAGTGAGCGACGACAGACAGCTCGAGCCCTTCCCTCTCGACGGCGACGGACAAAGAGTGAGCGACGATGAGGGTGAGCGTCGATGACGAGGGCGAGCGTCGGCGACGAGGAGCGAGGGATGACGACGACAGACAGCTTTGACGATACGAATACAGGAAGCTTCGACTTGACGAAGATACGCAGACTCGGCGAGGGACGACGACGACGACGACAAGCAACAACGCGACACGAGGTGAGCCGGGGAGGGGGGAATCAGGCTCTCGAGCCTTTCTCGCTCGCTCGAATGACAGCTCTAGTCGTGTCAGCAAATGAACATGATGATGCATCCTCCGACGAAGGATGTAGAAGCGAACTCTACGTCCGTCAATCAGAAGGTTGCATCGCTGCTGGAATGAGGATCGGTGCCGGCGCAAGTCCGCGGCGAGGTCGTTGCATAAGCTTTTGTTTCTGGTTTGCACGTTCATTTCTCTGCAACTTCCTCCGGCGAATCACCAAAAGTAGCAACGAAGAGATCGAATGGACGAGAGAGAGGTTGCCTAGGTAATTAAATGTTACATATTTAAATACTCGATT
This sequence comes from Begonia fuchsioides, assembly GCA_003255005.1. Lineage (NCBI taxonomy): Eukaryota > Viridiplantae > Streptophyta > Magnoliopsida > Cucurbitales > Begoniaceae > Begonia > Begonia fuchsioides. The sequence continues at coordinate 9,760 of QAOC01009053.1, forward strand.
AGACTAAATAAATAATAATTAGTGATTTTTCTCTCGAATCTGAGACGGCTGATCTGTTTTGAACGGTTCCGATGTGGCCCGCCAAATAACTATGCAAACTGTCACACGTGTTAATATAGTAAGAACTATTTTTGGATTTCAACCATAGCCCAGGTTTGATTTCGGTGCGAAAGTCGGCAAGGGGTTTTCACGAACTCACCGGAAATTTCATACCGGATCGGCTCAATTCACTACCGTACTACGCATAACCATAGCCGAGGAGGCCCTCCCAGTCCCAGGCTATTTGAATTCAACAATTTTTTTCATCGCTGCAGACGGGATGAAGTTCAAGAAATTCCGATCGATTCCTGTGTTTTCGGTCTTTTTGTTGATGCATTTTGCGTATTATATCACGGTGTTTGTTTTTATTGAGGCGGGGATTGGGTTACAGAGCTCCACTGGCTTTCTGAACGCTCTGGTTTTCACATTTGTGGCTGCTCTCTGTCTTCTCTCTTTCTTTGTTTGTGTTCTCACTGATCCTGGTCGTATTCCGTCTTCCTATGTACCTGATGTTGAAGAAACTACGGCGAGCTCAGATCAGGAACCTAATAATATTGTATTTTTTTTTTCTGTTTTCTCTGCTAAATGCATTATTATGTGGGCTATATCTCCTTTTACGAAATCTTTGTTTCTACAGCTACTTTAGGGATATAGCAAACTTTCGACCTAGTACTTAAAATTGAATGGCTAATTTTCGTGGATTTTGCTGCTATTCAAGTCCATTTGTGAAGACAGCTCCATTTTATTATGCTTTAGATATATGTTCTTGCCTCCCCACCTATATCCGGCTGATTTGGAGAATATTATTGATTTTTCTTGAGTTCGCTCCATCATTTTCAGATAGTAAATTTACTTTTTTCATGCAACCCATTGTTCATTTGATCCTTTAATGTATTTGAAATGGCATTCTTGATTCTAGGAACTGAGGCATTGTGACAAGTGTAGAACTTACAAGCCGCCAAGGGCTCATCACTGTCGTGTTTGCAGAAGGTGTGTTTTGAAGATGGTAGGTTTGATTTACTTTAATATCTAGTATTGAATGGTACTTTACATGATTTGGATCTCCTTGTCAAATCATGATATTTTCCCCATTTTGGGTCTTCACTACGTGCAGGATCATCACTGTCAATGGATCAATAACTGTGTTGGTTATTGGAACTATAAAGCGTATTTTATACTCGTCCTTCATGCATTTATAGGAAGTATTTATTCAACAGTACGTCCTGTTTTGTTCTATTTCAATTTGCTACGATAACAAATTTTTTTCTGATGTTTCATGAACTTTTTTTCTTAGGTTATATTCATTATTGATGTATCACAGCAGGACTGGAATTCCGGTGAAATGGTTTCTTATAAGGCTTTTTATGTAAGTTATAAATTTTCTGCTCTTCCATAAAATTTAACGTGGATTTATCTCAAAGATATGCCATCTAGACACCTAGTTGGTGTTCAATTAAGATTGTTTTGAATGATATTGAAAGTGCTTTTGATCTTAATACATTTAATAGTGGTTAGGTCTCACATGTAAAGTTGACAGTTTGATTATACTTATGTCCATTATACATAAAAGCAATGAAATATTCTTGATGGTGAATCTTGTTTCATTTATAGGAATAAGTTGTTCCCTTTCTTTGTGGGTAAGAGATGATTCAAAAGTCATAGTAGTTGAATCAATTTAGACGTTTGTTTGAGCCTCATTGAAGGGACTGTGGGAAATACCAAGCAGACACGAGAGTGTACCCCTTACCGTCCAATAAGTTAGTCAAGCTAGGGCCATGAAGATCCACTAGTTTTGTGGCTGTAAAAGATTATAGTGAAGCTATTTCATTTTATCGACTTCAAATATCAGTGCTTGATCAGTTGGGGTTTAACTACTATATTTACAATAGATTTCTTCAGCCTGTGTCGTCTGGTAATGTAAAACTATTCGCTTAAAGTAGTGAATGATGAAATTTTGATTGGTGGAAAATTGTGTTGTGGGTTTGATTCTTTTGAAACAAATGTCTTAGGTTTTCTGTGGGGTTATAATGATTTCCTTGAGCTTTACGTTTGGATCTTTGTTGGGCTGGCATATCTACCTTATCTCCCAGAACATGACAACCATAGAGGTACTATGATTTCTGCTCAGTTGTATTCTAGTAGTGGTAATTTTCCTCTAATGATGGAGAATTCATATGAATTTTTTTCTACCAGTATCATGAGGCCACACGAGCAGTTTGGTTGGCAAGAAAATCTGGGCAGAGTTATCGACATCCATATAATCTCAGTGCCTACAGAAATTTTATCTCTGTATATTCGACTATCTACAATCTCTCCCTTCCGTGGTTTTCATATTTATTAGACTAGCCTGTGGTTTCTACTTTCTATATTGTAGTTCAGTTGTTTATTCAACTTACAAATCCTGTTTTTCTTGTCATTAGGTTTTAGGCCGAAACATGCTGCAATGGTTATGTCCTATTGCAACAAGTCATCTGAGAGATGGCTTGAGCTTTCCTACGTCTCCAGATTCATCCTAAACACGTTATGTCTCCCCTCTTTGTCCTTGATGAGTTTAGCTTAAACTTATGTTTATCAAATCAAATCGATGGTATTCATGGGATCTAATTAAGTTTGCACTTTTATACCATTTTTCAAGTACGAGAATAATCATATTTGGTCATTGTTGGTTTTTTGGTTAATCAGTACATGTTACTTATCAACTTCTATCGGTTTGGAAAGCAGCGTTGCAGCGATGCTATTGGGTCTTAGCGAAGAAGACAAATAGGCAAGTGTTTTAAGCAAATGCAATAAATTGGGAAGCACGCGTGGAAAACGGAGGAATAAGGCAGTATTATATGATTACTTATTTGCAAATTCTTCTCAGATTGTTCCAAAAACTTTCAAAGCTAGGATTATGACCCCTTGACTGCTTATTTTGATGGGGTCGTTCTAGAATCGAAGTGGCAGAACAATAGAGGCCAAAATGACAAAACTAAAACTCAAAGCTGGCCTGCTGGGGAGCC
>QAOC01009074.1:0-11940 GCA_003255005.1 Begonia fuchsioides
GATTCACCTTCGCTTTCTTCAAAACCCCGGTGGCATCCCACAAGTTCTTGAATCGGCTCCGGTTATCCGTTTCAATTCGCACGGCGTGGCTGCGTTTTTTCTGTATTTTGTCTATCTCCCTCTCTCCGTCTCTTCTCTTTGAATTCGTGCTCCTCTCTTTAAAATTGTGGCAGCAATCTTCTCTTTCCAAAACAGAAATCGGAATCCCTTGATTTGTGGAGATTTAACTAAATTCGGGATCCCTTGATTTGTGGAGATTTTCTTCTCTCTCCAATACGCCAATTAAATATCTCCGATCTTATCTCTTTTCTTTTCATTGCTTTCCATCTTTGTCCAGCATAATCCCTGCAAAATAGGTAACCAATCGGGCAGATCAAAATAATCTCGGAATTACCGAAATTGACATAATTTCCTTGCTACCCGCTGATTCTGTGTTGTAGCGTGAGCTGCAGCACCAAATACAGCTTCCAGCATAAAATCCATCAATTCATTACTCAAAGTCTAACAATTTTCATAACTTTAATAGACATAATTAAGTCTTTTTCAAGACTTAACAGACCCTTAGTAAGGTCTTACTCTTCAAATAAGATGCCTTATTCGGTATCAATTCCTGAAACTTCTAGACATTCCACTAGTGGAGTGACTAGTTCTTCCCTCAATTTAAAGGGTAGAAAGATTCATAAAAATCTAAAAGATTTAGATGACTTAGATGATAAGTCCTCTGAATCAGAAATAAATAAATTTAGAAGGTATTGAAATCTCTAAGAATCAAATACCTCATGGAATTTATCGAGAAAATAATTCTCCAACTAAAAGTGAAATTAATAATTTCAACCTATAAAATTTTATGGACTTTACAATTGATAAACCTTTTCTTAATAAAGAACTTAATAGTCCTAAAAATGAAATCTTTAGGAAGTGTTATTTTAACAAATTCAAGAAAAATGAATTAGAATTTTTTAAGCAAGAATATTATGCTTATCTAAACCTTGTCAAAATCCAAATCCATTTTACGGATTGGTTTGGTAGTCATCTAGACTGCTATTTTGATAATTTAGATCAATCTGATCTACCTCCAATTGAAGTTTTACAAGTATTACTTCAAAGGACTCTTAATCCTAATATTAAAATTGAATTTAATTCAAGACTTTGTCAAATAGAATTAGAAGAAAAAATTAATTTTCTTAAAACTAAAAATAGTTTAGAAACATTAAATATTGATAATTCTTCTAATAATCATTTTGCGAAAGAAGAAATAAAAATTCTAGAGAACAATTCTTCTTTGAATTCTTTTAAGACTACATCTTCTAATAAAATTAATTTAGAAAAAAATTGATCAAATCACTTTAGAAGATAATAAAAATATTTTATTATCTAATAAAGTTAATAATGATATTCGATCTCTTAATATTAATTCTAAAAATAATTTCTCCAATAAAGATAATATAGATAATATATCAGACGAAAATAAAAATATTTTATTATTCTCTGATAAGGATAAAAATAAATCATCTTCTAGATTAGATAAATCAAAATCTTTTAAAGATGATATCGAAAAAGATGAATTAACATCTTTGAAAAATAACTTAATTAATTCTGAGAAAATTTCTCTTAAAATAGAATCTTTAATAGAAGATTCAACGCTCGTAAAAAGCATTGATAATCAAGTTTCTTCTTATAAGATAATGGAATCTTTTAACTTTGATGAATCAATGTATTCCGACAAATTCTCGGAAATAAAATCTGTTAATGATCAATCTGAAATTATAAGAGAAAATATTTCTTTCGAAAATAACTCTTCAGATTCTTCGTCTTCTGATGAAGATATCGAATCTAATTACAGACCTTGATAATAAGATGAATAACATCTTAGAAAAAGTCGTAACTCAAGTTTCTGGAGAAATATCTCGTAATAATCAGTACCAGGCTTTAATTAAAAAGCCAAATAATTACTTCCATGCAGGTCCGCATAACAGGCCCAATTGGTTTAACAATACTTCAGCAGCAAGAATCAATAAAGATTCTAATCAAATAAGATATGAGTACAATTTTGCTCCCCGCAATAATGCTGCTCCTTTTCCAATCAATTCGGAGCCAATTGTTCCCCCAGAGAATCTCTTCGATGATATTCTCAACTTTATCAAGCACTGCTTTCCTTNAAAATAATAATTTTTCTATTGAAAAAATAAATAATATTTCTGGAGATAATAATTTTAAAATTTTATCTCATCTTAATAAAAGAAACAATGTAAACCTAATAAAATGGTTTATTCAACTTCCTATCAATCTAAAATATTCAATAAAGAATATTTCAATTTTCATTAAATCAAGCGCTAATTTAATTTGCGTCCAGCAAGGTTTCATGCCTGCTCAAAATTTTGAGAAATCATCTAAAACTCTTTCCAATATAAAAAGAAAGAATATATTAATAAACCATACTTGCAATAATCACATTGGCATCACAAATAATTTTGTTTTCAATAATAATGAAATGATCATATCATTTATTTTTCAATATTTACAGAGTCAATTAAATTACTCTCGCTATAAAGGTCAATTACTTATTTTTAGTCAAATTCATATGACTAATAGCACTGTTAATACTGTTATAATTCAACAGATTAATAGTATACAGATTAATCTTCTGTATTCTTGCAGAATGGCTAATCAAGGCCGTGGTCGTGGAAAATCCTCTCTTCCTAATCTGGGAAAGGCTACCTTTCTTTCAGGTACAAATCAAGGGAGAGCAATGTCTCAATTTCCTTTTTTTCCTAATTTGGAAGAAATAGCTTTATGGAGATTTTCTGATTCTCAGAACTCTCAAATCATAAAGCCAGAGGACAAATCGTCCTATCTCAATCCAGAGAAGAATCCTGCTTCGAAAGGGGCTCAATTCTCAAACCTCAATCAAAAGAATATTACATCAAATAAAGATGTTAAATATGGCAAGGTTCTAATAACAGAACCCAAATTCCTTAATCATAAGGAAAAACATCCAGACAATACTACAAATGTCTACAGAACTGTTCTAATGAAAGAACAAAAAGTTCTAGTTACAGACCTTGATAATAAGATGAATAACATCTTAGAGAGAGAAATCTCTCGTAATAATCAGTTCCAGGCTTTAATTAAAAAGCCAAATAATTTCTTCCATGCAGGTCCGCATAACAGGCCCAATTGGTTCAACAATACTTCAGCAGCAAGAATCAATAAAGATTCTAATCAAATAAGATATGAGTACAATTTTGCTCCCCGCAATAATGCTGCTCCTTTTCCAATCAATTCGGAGCCAATTGTTCCCCCAGAGAATCTCTTCGATGATATTCTCAACTTTATCAAGCACTGCTTTCCTTTAATAACAAAGGAAGAACTTTTTAATATTTACATAGAACATGGCTGGCATCTTATGAATATTCTCGACGCCAGAACCGCCTCTATAACCCTATCAACTGCAGAATCAGCAGCAGCGTTCAATTTAGCCAGCCCAATTATCAGGCCTGCCGTATCTTCTAATGAAGAAAACTTTATTAAGCACTGGGAAGAGGTCCAAGCCAAGCTCCTTCTCAGAGAAGCAAATTTATCTGCAGCCTCCTCTTCAAAAGTCAATCCCACTGCAGTCAAAATGTTCCTTAATTCTTCACCATCAAATCTCACGACTGGTGAATTTGCCACGACCGACAATGTCGTCATAGAGTCAAAGACAACGCTCTTCCACTGAAGCGGACCTAGCTGGCAAATAGTTCCAGCATCTTTTTTATTGTGGGAGAATGATGCCTCGCTGGCCAATCCGTGCCAGTCTCTTTTTGTTATGGGAGAATAATCTCATTGTCTTTTTGGTGTGGGTATGTTGTATGTATGTATTTGTATGTACCCACGTCGTGTGTATTAGGAGTAAAGTAAAGTAATGTCTTTACTTTACGTTTGTTAGATGTCTCAGTGCCGGTTGTTGTAATAGTGTGTGTGTCGCCGGTAGCTGATTAGGTTTGACTAGCAGCTAGTGCTATTAGTTGTAATAGTACTATTGCTGGTTGTTGCAATAGTACCTTGTCGGTAGGTGTAATAGTGGAATCACTATTACACGGTCTATTTAAGGGAATGCCACCCTCTTGTTGGCATAAGCTTTTACTTTGTTTATGAAATAACATTTCATACTCTGAGCTCCCCCGAACTCCCTCGCACTCTGGTCTCCTCTCTCTCTCTCTCCGCTCTCCGATCCTCCTTCACCCAAGCATACTTGGTGTAGCGGTGCCCGCCCGCCCTTTACTGCAAGAAAGGTTAATCTGACAATTTATAATTTTTTTAATTTGTTGACTTGCATGAAGAACCATGAATCACTATTACACGGTCTATTTAAGGGAATGCCACCCTCTTGTTGGCATAAACTTTTACTTTGTTTATGAAATAACCTTTCATACTCTGAGCTCCCCCGAACTCCCTCGCACTCTGGTCTCCTCTCTCTCTCTCTCCGCTCTCCGATCCTCCTTCACCCAAGCATACTTGGTGTAGCGGTGCCCGCCCGCCCTTTGGTATCAGAGCCATCTAAATGGTAGGCTAAGAGATAAGGTGTGGTGAGGTATCATCTAAGCTCTCTCTCTGTATTGTTTTTCTTATGAGAAGCAAGAACTAAAATTTTTAAGTTCATATTTTTGGGCGTAATCTTTGGTTGCCAGAGATGCAAAATACGTTTTCAGTTTTCATTTTTGTTTGAACCCTCCTAACTCTGCGATTGGGGTATGGGAGACAACAAGTAATAACTCCGCGATTGGGGTATGGGAGACAACAAGTGTTTGTTTAACCCGGAAAGTCACAGTAAGGGTAGCTCGTAAAATGCCGCGGAAGGCGAGAAAGAGCGCTATTCCCTGGATACTGATGACTCGATAGGGAGAACTTTCACAAGGGCGGGCGGGCACCGCTACACCAAGTATGCTTGGGTGAAGGAGGATCGGAGAGCGGAGAGCAGAGAGAGAGAGAGAGGAGACCAGAGTATGAAAGGTTATTTCATAAACAAAGTAAAAGCTTATGCCAACAAGAGGGTGACATTCCATTAAATAGACCGTGTAATAGTGATTCCACTATTACACCTACCGACAAGGTACTATTGCAACAACCAGCAATAGTACTATTACAACTACTAGCACTAGTTGCTAGTCAAACCTAATCAGCTACCGGCGACACACACACTATTACAACAACCGGCACTGAGACATCTAACAAACGTAAAGTAAAGACATTACTTTACTTTACTCCTAATACACACGACGTGGGTTCATATATACAAATACATACATACAACATACCCACACCAAAAAGACAATGAGATTATTCTCCCATAACAAAAAGAGACTAGCACGGATTGGCCAGCGAGGCATCATTCTCCCACAACAAAAAAGATGCTGGAACTATTTGCCAGCTAGGTCTGCTTCAGTGGAAGAGCGTTGTCTTTGACTCTATGACGACATTGTCGGTCGTGGCAGATTCACCAGTCGTGAGATTTGATGGTGAAGAATTAAGGAACATTTTGACTGCAGCGGGATTGACTTTTGAAGAGGAGGCTGCAGATAAATTTGCTTCTCTGAGAAGGAGCTTGGCTTGGACCTCTTCCCAGTGCTTAATAAAGTTTTCTTCATTAGAAGATACGGCAGGCCTGATAATTGGGCTGTCTAAATTGAACGCTGCTGCTGATTCTGCAGTTGATAGGGTTATAGAGGCGGTTCTGGCGTCGAGAATATTCATAAGATGCCAGCCATGTTCTATGTAAATATTAAAAAGTTCTTCCTTTGTTATTAAAGGAAAGCAGTGCTTGATAAAGTTGAGAATATCATCGAAGAGATTCTCTGGGGGAACAATTGGCTCCGAATTGATTGGAAAAGGAGCAGCATTATTGCGGGGAGCAAAATTGTACTCATATCTTATTTGATTAGAATCTTTATTGATTCTTGCTGCTGAAGTATTGTTAAACCAATTGGGCCTGTTATGCGGACCTGCATGGAAGTAATTATTTGGCTTTTTAATTAAAGCCTGGTACTGATTATTACGAGATATTTCTCCAGAAACTTGAGTTACGACTTTTTCTAAGATGTTATTCATCTTATTATCAAGGTCTGTAATTAGATTCGATATCTTCATCAGAAGACGAAGAATCTGAAGAGTTATTTTCGAAAGAAATATTTTCTCTTATAATTTCAGATTGATCATTAACAGATTTTATTTCCGAGAATTTGTCGGAATACATTGATTCATCAAAGTTAAAAGATTCCATTATCTTATAAGAAGAAACTTGATTATCAATGCTTTTTACGAGCGTTGAATCTTCTATTAAAGATTCTATTTTAAGAGAAATTTTCTCAGAATTAATTAAGTTATTTTTCAAAGATGTTAATTCATCTTTTTCGATATCATCTTTAAAAGATTTTGATTTATCTAATCTAGAAGATGATTTATTTTTATCCTTATCAGAGAATAATAAAATATTTTTATTTTCGTCTGATATATTATCTATATTATCTTTATTGGAGAAATTATTTTTAGAATTAATATTAAGAGATCGAATATCATTATTAACTTTATTAGATAATAAAATATTTTTATTATCTTCTAAAGTGATTTGATCAATTTTTTTCTAAATTAATTTTATTAGAAGATGTAGTCTTAAAAGAATTCAAAGAAGAATTGTTCTCTAGAATTTTTATTTCTTCTTTCGCAAAATGATTATTAGAAGAATTATCAATATTTAATGTTTCTAAACTATTTTTAGTTTTAAGAAAATTAATTTTTTCTTCTAATTCTATTTGACAAAGTCTTGAATTAAATTCAATTTTAATATTAGGATTAAGAGTCCTTTGAAGTAATACTTGTAAAACTTCAATTGGAGGTAGATCAGATTGATCTAAATTATCAAAATAGCAGTCTAGATGACTACCAAACCAATCCGTAAAATGGATTTGGATTTTGACAAGGTTTAGATAAGCATAATATTCTTGCTTAAAAAATTCTAATTCATTTTTCTTGAATTTGTTAAAATACCACTTCCTAAAGATTTCATTTTTAGGACTATTAAGTTCTTTATTAAGAAAAGGTTTATCAATTGTAAAGTCCATAAAATTTTATAAGTTGAAATTATTAATTTCACTTTTAGTTGGAGAATTATTTTCTCGATAAATTCCATGAGGTATTTGATTCTTAGAGATTTCAATACCTTCTAAATTTATATTTATTTCTGATTCAGAGGACTTATCATCTAAGTCATCTAAATCTTTTAGATTTTTATGAATCTTTCTACCATTTAAATTGAGAGAAGAACTAGTCACTCCACTAGTGGAATGTCTAGAAGATTCAGGAATTGATACTGAATAAGGCATCTTATTTGAAGAGTAAGACCTTACTAATGGTCTATTGAAATTAATATTGACGTTTCCGTCAGAAGATTCTAAGATTTCTTCTATTAGATAATTAGATTTGGGTTTTAAAGGAACCGCATTATTAATTATCCAATTTTTTGGAAATTCGATTTCATCTCAAGTTATTAACCTAGGAGCTGCTACGTTTGACGTAGTTAAATTTGTATCGATTAATACAGTTTTTCCTAAAGGACTAATTTCCTTTAGGGCTAAGGTATTCATCACCTTATAATAAATTCGATATATTATCGCTACGGTTTCTGATTCGTATTCAAAATTATAACCCTTAGTTGAAATTCTAAGGTTTAATGATTTTCCTATATTTCTATCTGTAAGAGATAGAGTTAAATTAGGATACAGATTAAAATAAACTGGTCCGTGACACAGACTAGTTTCAATTACTCCCATTAGGGAAGGCGTCAGAGTTGCCTGAATACAAGCATTCATTCCTAACAAAGTTAGAGGTTTAAACGCTATTTGCACGCAACCTATGTGAACGAATTTATAATTATTTTTATAAGAAAGTAAATCTTGAATTTTAATTAAATTCAAACTTTCGTCATTGTTTTCTAAACAAATTGTTTGTTCCATGGTTTTTATTACCATTTTTGCTTTAAGATTAAACATACCAATTTGATAAATTGTTTTAGGTTTAATAGTCGGTATTGACTATTTATTTAGCTGATTATGAATTTCATATTCTTCCATTGAAGAGTTCTTTATATTAAAGGACGATGATGAAGTAATTGAAGACATATTAGTCACAGCAAATTAGCAATTTAATTTAAAGCCAAAAAATTAAATAGTAGGGGGAAAGATAGATGAGGATTTTTGGTAAAATCTGAGGTTCTACCCTTAGTATTGAAAGACTCATGAGAGATAGCTCAATGCGGTAGTCCGCGTATGAACAAAAAGAAATAATTTCTTCGAGAACCTATCTTTGAACAGAATCTCTCGGCAAGGATACAAGTATTGTTGAACAGCTAACATAATAACAAGAAATCTCATCAACTCAACGATTTACTGAAGTTTTAAGAGACTTATTGTGAAGAAATCCAACGAACATTACTGGAGTTTAAAGAGACTTATTGTGAAAGTTCTCCCCTAGAGTTATCAGTATCCAGGGAATAGCGCTCTTTCTCGCCTCCCGCGGCATTTTACGAGCTACCCTTACTACGACTTTTCAGGTTAAACAAACACTTGTTGTCTCACGCACCCCAATCGCGGATTTAAACACTTTTTGTCTCCCACACCCCATGCGTGAGTACGAAAGAGATTATCAAGCAATTATGAAAACTGAAAACGTATTTTGCACCAACAGCCACAAAAGATTTAGTTCAAACATCTGAACTCAAAAATTTTACATCTTGCTACTCATAAGAAAAACAATACAGAGAGAGAGCTCGGATATTACCTCACCTCACCTTATCGCTTAGCCTACCATTTAGATGGCTCTGATACCAAAGGGCGGGCGGGCACCGCTAAACCAAGTATGCTTGGGTGAAGGAGGACCGGAGAGCGGAGAGAGAGAGAGAGGAGACCAGAGTGCGAGGGAGTTCGGGGGAGCTCAGAGTATGAAAAGTTATTTCATAAACAAAGTAAAAGCTTATGCCAACAAGAGGGTGGCATTCCCTTAAATAGACCGTGTAATAGTGATTCCACTATTACACCAAGCTTTTACTTTGTTTATGAAATAACCTTTCATACTCTGAGCTCCTCTCCCACTCCCTCGCACTCTGGTCTCCTCTCTCTCTCTCTCTCCGCTCTCCGATCCTCCTTCACCGAAGCATACTTGGTGTAGCGGTGCCTGCCCGCCCCTTAGAGAAAAATTTAGATTCAGATATTGCAAAATATATAAAACATAGATCTTAACATGAAAAACAAAAGTAACCAACGTTAAGAAAACAAAGGAATTGATGAACTGAACTAAAAAAAGGCCAAATCTTATAGACATGAAAAAGTATGATGAACTAAACTTTCTTAGGCATGTGAAAATCTAAATATGGGTTTCGACAATCACAGGTATAAAAACTAGGGGTGGGCAACCCGCATGTGACCCGCGGGTCAGACCCGACCCGCGTCTTATTGGGTCGGCGCGGGTCGGGTCTCGATCAAAATTTGAATTGAAAACGAACCGACGTTCGGTTCGTTATCGATTCGGTTGGGTTCAAGGGTTTGACCCGCAACCCGAAACCAACCAGCAACCATCGTTCACTTCACTCGTTCTTTCTTTCTCTCCATTCCGCATCTCCATCTGCTAATTTTGCCCTAGCCATTCGAAGATTGGAAACCAGCGAGGCAGCGACGACGGAAACCAGCAACGACGGCTGGAAACCAGCGACGAAGATTTAAACTAGCGACGACGACGGAAACCAGCGATTCCCGTGAGCGATTCCCGTGACGAATGAAGCTATTCCCGTCGACGAATCAGCCGACGAATCAAGCGATTTTTATCTGTAAGCATTACGATTTACGAAGCTTTCTCGAAGCTGTATGGATTCTCCTCTTTTTTGACATCGGAACAAAACACCCAATTTTTATTTGTTTTTAAAGCTAAACATTATTTGTTAAAGCAGCCGATTGTTGTATCTCTCCTCAAATTTGGTTTGTCATGAAGAAGTCTCTAAATTACTAGTTAGAGTGCAAGGAGTAACGATGGCTGCATGTTGTTTCATCTCTAGACTCTAATCATATTCATATCAACATCTGTGATCTGTGGGGACATATTTTCTGTTTTTCAGTTTCGTAGAAGATGTTTCAGCTGTTTTTCTGGGTAACTTTCTGGTTGGTTTTTGAAAAAAAAAAAAACGAAAGCAAGAATCTCACTCTTGTTTAGATACGAAAATGAGAGCTGTTTTCTGGGTAACTTTCTGTTTAGTTTCTGATTTTTCAAATTTCTTTTTTTTTTTAATCCTTTTCTGGGGTTTAAGAGTATGAGATACAGAGATAGTGAAATAAACTGATTGTAAACTGTAAAGAGTGAGAAAGCTTCAAGGTTTTGAAAACGTTTATAACGGAAGATCTCTCATGTCTTGTATTTGATTTAATCTTTGAACAGAACCCAGATGGAGATATCATAGACTGTGTTCACATTTTCAGGAATCCATTGTCCCTGGGGAAGCCAATTCAGCCAAGCCTATGCTGTTTTGCTTGGAAGCCTCGCCAAATACACTATTCGAATTCATGTATTAGTTATTTTCCCGTGATCAGCTGTAGTAATTAAAACACTACTTATTTTCTCGTGATTTATGTGTCTGGTGAAGAAATGAATTGTTGAATTAGTTTGTGATTTTCTTTTATAGGATGGCAAGCACATCGAGCACTGCAACCAACAGTAATGCTCCGACAAAGAAAAGAGCCTTCAAGTCTGATGTTTGGAAACATTTCGTCCAAAACGAAAATAGTATTACGGCCAATCCTACGACATCATGCAAGTATTGTGGTGCAGTATATGGTTGTCATCCAAGAAAGAATGGTACATCAAATATCCGACTCTGAGTCAAATAGCCAAGGATGTGCTGATCACGCTGATTTCTACTGTTCCGTCAGAGTCCACCTTCAGTTGCGGAGGTCGGGTTGTTGATGCATTTCGAACCTCTCTCTTACCAAAAACAGTAGAATCACTAATATGTACTCAAAATTGGCTCCGGTCCAATTTTCCAACTATATTAGACCTAGTTGAAGATTATGACACGATTGATGAAGGTACGTTGTTTTTAATATCATAACTCAATTCATTAATTTTTCTAAAATTATAAAATAATGTCGTTTAATTTGCATGTTTTTTTTTTTAGAAATTGCTGCTAGTTCGGAACAGCTTGACATTGACGTTGAGTCACGAACAGATCCAAATCTTCAGCCTCAAGACATAGCCGAAGACGAAGAATTGTCAATGCTCATTGAGTAGTTTTCGGTTTGTTTTTTTAATACATTTTGAGTAGGGGTGAGCGTTTACCAGTTCGGTTCGGTTTTTACTGAAAATTAAACCGAACCGACTAGTTTTCGGTTTTTAAATTGTGAACCGATTAGTTGAAAATATATATTAAAACCGAACCTGAACCGAACCGGATTTTTCGGTTCGGTTTCGGTTCGGTTTCGGTTTTACTTGATACACAAAATAATTAACAGAAATTTGAACAAAACAACAATAATTAACAGAAATAGCAACACTCAGAGGCATCAACACTTAGAGGCATCAGAAATAGAACAACAAAGAATTAACAGTAGAGCTTAGAAGCTCAACAGAAACAACAATACTCAGAGGCATCAGAAATAGCAACAATTAACGAGTGTCAACAGAAATAGAACAAAACAACAATACTCAGTAAGAATCAAACGAAATAAAACAGCAAAGTTCAAAACAACAAACAAAATCATTCGAATCAACATAAATTTGAAACGACTAACCCGAGGCGACGAGAGACGGGCGACGAGAGGCGGCCGACGAGAAGCGGGCGACAAGAGGCGGGCAACGCAGGCAGGAGACAAGAGGCAGGCGAGCGATGAGAAGCAGCGGGCGACGAGAGGCAGCGGGCGACGAGAT
>QAOC01009114.1:0-26921 GCA_003255005.1 Begonia fuchsioides
CAGATTATTTTATCTTTCATATTTTATTTATTCTCTTCTTTATAAATAATTTTTTTAATCGTAAAATATTAAAAATATTTTAACTATGTAAATTAAAATTTGATACGTCAGAAAATAAATTTAAAAAATGTGTTAAAAAAATAAATTTAATATTACTAGAAAGAAATCTTTAGTAACTACAACTGGGACTCTGCTCTAATTATAACTCCAATTATGGTTTTGCACCTTGAGTAGGGCTGAGCTAGCTTGAGGCTACCTTCCAAGATCTAGTGCTGTCAATCGAGCCGACTCATCGAGCTTGCCGAGCCTGTTGAGCCTATTCGAGAGAGGCTCGAACCGGCTCTGGAGCCTCGAGCTTAAACGAGCGAGCCAGACCGTGCCAGTCGAGCTTAAACGAGCGAGCCGGACCGAGCCTGTCAAGCCTAAACGAGCCGAGCCAGACGAGGCCAACATAGAAATTTTGATGAAAAATTTATGCCTATTATTTTCTTCAATCCAAAAAAAAAATTGAATATTAACGTTTGTATGTAGCGCCTCCATTATGCCAAAGAAACACGAAAACAATAGCATGAATCAAAATGTCAAAGAAACTCGAAAACAATAGCATCGACACATTGAATCAATAACATTCAACATATATAGCATCCGATTTAAAATCAATTCGTGAAAGAGTTAACAATTAATAATTATGCATTGCACGAATTGAAATATAAACACCGAAATCATTCATTGTGCCAAATAAAAAGTAAAATAAGTTACAAAAAAGTCTTCTAATTGTTCGAAAAGATTACAGAAGAACGAACCTACTCCACAGAGGGATCGTCCGATGGAGGTGGAGCAGCTGTGGGTGTGGCCTCCGGCGAGATGGTAAAAATCTCAGCCCAATGTCGGCTTTGTGCCTCGGGTGTTTTCCACAATACTCATCCTCGCAAGGGCAGATTCGGTATAGGTGTCGACTCTCCTAACCGGAGAGGTGTCTCGGAGGAAGGAAAGTTGACACCGTGTTGGTGGAAAATTTCCGTCAACAAAAGGTTGAACGGCATTGACTTGGACGAGTTTTCAAAAAGATCAATCATCATTTTTAAAATTACATAACCAACGTTAAAGTTGGTTCCAGTGAAAATGTGGTAAAGAACGTGCAAATCCATACCACTCACGTGATCTCTATGACCATCCCTAAGTAGGAGGTTGTAGGAGATCATGTGGTGGACAAGACGAGTCGTGACGTTCAAGTCATTGGCTTTTGGTTTAGGGGGAAGGTGAGTGTCGGGATTTTTCACAACAGAGCGGAGAAACAGAGTGTATTCCCTCGTTTCGACACAATGAGGCTCGGTGAAAGACTCGTAGTAGCGAGAGGCTCTCTCGTTGCCTATGCAATTCAACATCTCGTTGAGCTTACGAGACGTGATAGTTATGCGTTCTCCGTACACATAACTAGACACTTGTAAAGGGTTTGGTAAAAACGAAAAATTGGCATAAAACATGTGAATTGGGGTTTCGCAATACGGTCCCTGGAATTGAAACAGCTCAGACAAACCAACACGATCGAATAACTCGTGAATCGGTAGGTTACATATGGAATTCGGTTGGAAAACACGGCTTGAAATAATGGACTTGCATTGGAAATCAGATAAAAAATTTTGTTGACATTCTAAATCTAAGTACAAATTGGAATCAAATGAAGGCCCTACAATAGGTTCCTCCGGAATCGAAACGAAGGTAACCTTGGATCTTTTGAAAAATTTACATTTTTTTTGTACGCGAGGTCGATGTCATTTCAAACGAATAGGTAAAATGAAGGAGGAGGAGTGATAGTTACCTCTACACTTGACGATTCGGTACAGACAATGGCGAAAACACGAAGAAATTGGAGTAGGGCGTCAGAAGTCGTCGAAAACCGTCGAAAAATGCGATTTTAGGGCACCGGTCTGGGATTTAATGGGGCCCGCGGTCGACACCTAGTTACAATGCAGTCGACCCCTTCCTATGCGATCGCCACCTTCAAAATGATCTGGAATGAGGTGCGGTCGACACCCTAAAACGCTCTGTATTGATCGGCGGTCGACACCTGATTGTGCAGTCGACACCCTATAATGCTCTGTATTGATCCGCGGTCGACCCCTTACTTTGCGGTCGACAACCTAAAATGCTCTGGAATTAGATGTGGTCGACACCTTATAACGTTCTGTATTGTTCTGCGGTCGACCCCTTACTTTGCGGTTGACACCATAAATGTTCTAGCGAAGGTGCGGTCGGCACTTTCGTATATATGCGGTTGACAATATTGCTAAGCGGTCGACACCTTATATCATTGCGGTCGACATTTACTCTTATTTCAGAAAAATAAAATATCGAAAGAATAATGAAAATATCAGTAGGGTTTGACCATTAGTTTGACTTTTTGCCCACTAATATCGCAATTATTCCGAATGAATAAAGGATTGGCTCTTAGCCACTACCCTTTTGAGGTTTCTTCACGACAAAGAATAACGACATGGACATCTCAACTGCTTCAACCTCAAAATCAAGCCTTTAATTAACCTAACTGGCTTTTTAATTAATCGTCTTCTTTGCTGACCATCTTTCCTTTTCTAACAACTATGATTATCTCACAGTCTTTGATGCTTTCATCTTAATATTTTTATAATCAAATATAAAACGGGTTGTACTTCGTTGTGTTGAATTCGAATCGTACATTAGTTTACGTCAAAGATGGAGTGATCTTTTGGCAACGTGCCTAATAACGATAAAGACGAACTAATATTTTGTTTACGACGAGAACCTAACACATGTTAGTGAGATATGAATTTGAAAAATCAAGTTTTTAAAAAATAGAATAAACAAAATATAGAAGAGAGAATAATTTATATATTTTTGTTAAAAGCCGATCATCCTGGTTCGACATCACAGCCACTCCAGCACGACGACGCTAAGCAAGACCAAGAACAAGAAGCTGAAGCAGCTATTCGTCCTCGTCAATCAACAACCCGCCAGATCGAGGCGTTTTTGCACGACCACCAGGAATTTTTGGAGAATTCATTTGAGAGAATCCACCGACGGCTTGACATGATGGATGTTCGCATCTCAACATTGGATCGGAGGTTCGATATAGGGGTGGGCGGATCCGACGCAATCCGACGATCCGATCGGATTGGATCGGATTCGGTCGGATCGGGCAAAGGTAATCGGTGAGTTTTTTTTGTTTTGATCCGATGTTCGGATTGATTATCGGATCGGATCGCATATCGGATTGGGAGCGATCCGATCCGATCCGATAGTCAATCCGAACGTTTAAAACTTTAAACTTAACGAAATTCTCGATCCCCCGAGTCCCCGACTCCCAAGTTTCGAAGAAATCCCGAGTCCCCGACGCCGAAACCCTAACCCCGCGGCCGCGACTGACGAAGCCAGCCCCCGACGGAACGGAACCCCTGCGAGTCTGCGACTAGTGCGACGAATCCTCGATCCCGGCGACTAACCCGACGAATCCTCGATCCCGCCGAAACCCTTAACTCAATCCCGGTGGGTGTTTTTCTTTGAATTTGATCCTTTTTTCTTTCTATCTATCAATTGTTTATTGGATGACTGGTGTTGTGAGCTTGAAGCTGTTCTAATAAGTAAAATTTCTTCTGGTTTAATTTCCAATTTCGATTCTGCTCGGGTTGAATCCCATATGCTGATTGCTGATTGTCCCTAATCTGCTCGTGTTGAATCTCATATTCAGATTGTCCATAATCTGATCGGGTTGAATCACATATTCTGCTCGGGTTCCCTAATCTAGTTGCTAGTTACTAGTTGCTGATTGTCCGAATTTTTTTGCTGAAATTTTATTGAGGTTAGCTTATGAATTTCATTTTCTTACTTTGATTGAGGTTGTGATTTTTATAATTATTTCTCTTGTTTGGGATTGTTTGATTTAGATTATTATTGTTTTGGAATTCTTGATGTTTTGGATTGGATTAATTTCAAAACAGGGAAGAACATTTTGTCGGATTGACCAATCCGATCCGATAACTCATACCAGTAATCGGATAGGATCGGATCGGATCGTGATATTGTCACGATCCGATCGGATCAAATTTGGTGATCCGATCCGCCGCCCAGGCCTAACTGTATATGATACAAAAGTGACATAAATAATATTAAAAATAAAATTAAACCAAATAGTACTGTTAGACTTTTTATTTCTAAAATTTCTATAATAATTTCTGACCTTTCATTATTAAAACGATAATAACTTTTTTCACAGTGCTCAGAATGATCACTGAAAACTAGACATCCAAAATATAAAAATTCATAGGTCACACATTAAATTTGATGATTTTTTTTCATTCCAAAGTCAATCAAAATTTGTCACAAAAAACAGACAAATTTTTATTATCATTTATTTTATTAATTTTAATGCTCAATAGGCATAATTAGAGCTGGCAATCGAGCCAGGCTCGAGCTGCTACAATGCCGAGCCAAACGAGCGACCCAGCACTAGGCATAATATCACAATGCTTGTATGAAAACAATTGCAAGTAGAATTCTTGTATATATTTCATATTGGGTGATTTGAGAAGACTTGAGAAAGAAGCAGTCGTTCACCTGCTGCTCATTGGCTTCAACAAACTCTAGAAAAATAACTCTCACCAACCATGTCTGCAACTCTGAAGATAAGAAAGAAGAGCAGAAGAACTCGAAATCGGAAAAAATGGCGAAGAAGAGCCACGTTTGGTCTCCGACATGGACGACCAGGCTCACCTTTCGTTCTCTCATAGCCATTTTCACAGCCTTCTTACTCATCGCCGCCGTGTATGTGACTCAAGACGGAAGGTTTGTTTCGGAAAACATCACCGGAAGCAACGCCGATCAAGCCCAGCCGATTTCGGAGTGCGATTTATTCGCCGGAAAGTGGGTTTCCGATAACCAATCTTACCCTCTCTACAAAGAAGAGCAGTGTACGTTCATGTCCGATCAGCTGGCCTGCGGGAAATTTGGTCGGAGAGATCTGAGCTTTCAACAATGGCGGTGGCAGCCAGACAAATGCGATCTTCCGAGGTCTGTCCCTGTCGTGTTCTTGTCCGATCCCTGTCGTGTTCAAAGAAAGATTTGAGTTTTTTTTATGAAGGTTTAATGCGACGGCGTTGCTGGAGAGGCTGAGGAACAAGAGGATGGTTTACGTGGGGGATTCGTTGAACAGAGGGCAGTGGGTTTCAATGGTCTGCCTGGTTTCTGCCGCTTTACCTGCCGGCTTTAAATCCATGCACAGCCATGGCTCCTTGATGATTTTCAAAGCCATGGTACGTTCATTTCTTTAGGCATGTGTCACTAGATTTCTAATTTTTTTGGTCTACTCTCTAGTTATAATTCAAAATTTAAGGTGTTAATTAGAAAAACACTTCTAACTAGGGGTAGGCACTGTATCAATCTAGCATGGTTTTATTTCAAAATATAACAAAAAATGAAATTCACAGATTCAGATTTTTAGAGAAATTAGAACTAACAATTTTGGTTTCATTCTAATTTTAATTTGATTCTATTTTATATTTAAAAATAAAATATATTTTTTATTATATTTGAATTGAATTTTAAGTAATTTTATGATTTATATCAGATTTTATTAAGGTTTATATCGGGTTTTACTCGATTTTAGAACTTTTTTACCAACGATTCTGATTTCATGGTTTTTTACTCTTGAAAACTGACACCGGCCCATAAAAATGGCAGTTCCAGTCTGTTTTGCAGTTGTGGTCTGGTTTTGACAACCTCTACTTCTAACCATATGATATCGAGTCATAAGTACCTTTAATAAATATTCTTAAATCCAACCATGCAAAAATCTTGAAACAAACACCAAAAAATGGTTTAAAAAACATTAGTATTCACTAAAATGTCTTATTTCCATAATTCGAAGGAATACAATGCGTCGATCGAGTTCTATTGGGCCCCATTGCTGGTCGAGTCGAACTCGGACGATCCTCTAAATCACAGATTGCCAGATCGAATCGTCAGAGCGAACGCAATCGAGAGGCACGCAAGGCACTGGACGGACGCAGACATACTCGTGTTCAACTCTTATCTTTGGTGGAAAAGACCCAAAATGAAGGTTTTGTAAGTGTTTGAAGGCGTGATTTCTTAAAAGTATGACCTAATTGTCACATAGAATGGCACATAATTTGAATTTGGAGGATGAAAATGTGTAGGTGGGGAGAATTTGAGACGGACGAAGGTATTTACGAAGAAGTGGACATGCTTCGTGCGTACGAGATGGCTCTCGAGACATGGTTGCATTGGTTGGAATTGCACGTCGATTACCGAAAAACCCGATTGTTTTTCATGACCATGTCGCCTACCCACGAAAGGTATCCATTTTATCACTTGCTTGTTCTACCTCTATATCGTTTGCATTTAGAAAAACCGCATGCATGCAAAAAAACTCAAAGATTCTTCATGGATTATTGACTCCAAATCTCGTATTTTCAAATTCTTCAAATAACCAACGCAAAAATAAAAAAATAAAAAATAATAGATACTGACGATTTACATGAAATTTATATATTGTCTGTACATATATCTATACACGATGAAACTCTATTCAATATAGAGAATTAGGGTTATGATATACTCACGAAGATGACAAATTTAGGGTATAATATAAGTTCTTCATAATAGAGCTTATACTATATCGTGAATTTCTCCTTTCTGTGAGTAATTCAAAACCCTAACTCAGCATTAGATTTAGAGGTCGAAAGTTTGATATTTGACAAAAAAAATTCCAAGAAAAAAAACTCATACATAAGAAGCAAAAAAATGACTTAATTTGAAAGATAATATTAAGATATTATATAAATGATTAAATTATTATTTATTTATAAATTCGAGCTCATCGGATAATTTGTAATTTGTGATTAGGTCTTAAAACATTTCTCGTGTTCGTTTTGAATTGAAGCTAACACGTTTTCGCCTACTTTCGAGACATATCTTTTCACAAGACAAACACCGAATGGATCACTAACTCAACGGAGCTAATCTTGCAGGGGGGAGGAATGGGGAGGAGGCAAGAACCAGACCTGCTACGAAGAAAGGGATCCGATCAAAGAAGAAGGGTACTGGGGAAGCGGGTCGGATCTTAGAATGATGGAGCTAGTGGAAAAGGCTCTGAACCAGCTTCGAAGAAGAGGAACCAAAGTTCAGGTCCTCAACATCACGCAGCTTTCCGAGTACAGAAAAGACGGCCACCCGTCGATCTTCAGAAAGCAGTGGGAGCCGCTGTCGGAGCCTCAGATCGCCGACCCGGCGTCCTACGCCGACTGCATCCACTGGTGCCTTCCCGGAGTCTCCGATGTCTGGAATGAGCTTCTCTATGCCTTTCTTTTTCCCCGCTCTCTCATCTCCGGTTGACTGTGATTTTCTTCCGGTTATTTGCTAGGGCTAAGCGTTAGAATTCTAAATCCCACTTCGTTAGTTAATCTAACGTCTTTTTTTTTTATTTGTTTTGCCTAAATTATTAGCAATGCGTACCGGACCCGTTTCATCTCAAAATAAAACTGGAACCAGATTTCACGGTTACAATTTCGTTCCGATTTAAATACGGTTTTTTTATTATATTTGGATCGAGTTTCAAGTAATTTGGCGAGTTTATAAATAATTTTAGAATTTATATAGGATTTTATTAGAGTTTGAGTCGGGTTTTACTCGACTTTAAAATTTTTTGACACACGATGTCGGTTCCGGTTTTATGGTTTTTACTCTTAAAAATTGACACTGGTCCATAAATAATAGGTTTTTAAAAATTAAAACCAAGATCGGATGAAAACCGATGATTCTGATCTGATTTACAATTTTGATCTAGTTTTGACTACTCATGTAAATTATGGGTGGCCAAAAACAGACTTGGCCATGGATTCGCGCATAATGATGGTTTGTTGGTTGCTTTTTGGTTAGGTTTTCATAGTTTTTTCTACCAAAGAGGTGGATCGGATTCGGACCATGAAGCTCAAATATTGAAAAGTGGTCTTAGTTAAACGGTAATTCCAAGTCGGTTTTAGTTCAAATAGCTTGGTCTTGAGTGACGCATAATGTCGGCTTTTATAAAATTAAATCTGAAGTCAAACCCATCGAACAATCGATCTGAGCAGAACCCAACTAAAAGTTTATGTTGGTTCGGGGTCCAACATAAACTTAGATCGGTTAATCAAACCAATCAAACAAATTTAGTTTCGTAAAATTCAAACTCACGAGTTTGGATCGGTTAATTGACTCAACTTACAAAAATTTAATTAGTTCTTCACGAATTTTGAACTGGTCTACTTAATCAAACCGAATAAAATTAGAATCAAATCTGATCCGAACCAAGATCGACAAAAAAATTTGGGTCAATTTTGGTTAGTTTCTTATAAATATTTGATTTTTAGATTGAGTTCGCATCTGTTTTTTAAAAGAATTAAAACCGACTGGGTTCGTCCCGTCAAAGGGATCTGATTGCCATGGTAGGTAAATCCAGTCTCATTGGACTGGGCCAGACCTGGAAGGCCCACGTAGCTGGGATTGCTTAACTAAGCTGGATAAGCCCAGGCGATCACTTCGCCGGTGATATTTTTTTTCTTAGTTTGGGATCCATAGGTGGAAGACTAAGACTCGTTCGTCGATTGCTCGCAGAGAATCTTCAGTCATCTAATGCCTGCTCTTCCCACTCTTCGCCTCCCTCTCTGATCGATTATCGATACGCGGTGAGTAATCGGAAGTGTAAAGCTAGATAGCTCTCCATTTTATATGTATCCGATCTCCTCAGGCCAGTCCGTGAGTTAAATTTGTGGTTCTCAACAGATATCCTTGTTGCGCTTCTCAGATTCGATCACTGTCCAAATTTTCTTCCAGGAAGAGTTATGGACATTCGTCGAAAACTCCTGCTCGAGAACCGAAGGAAATCTTCCCAGATTCGTAGTTCTGAAACAGACATTTCTTCGACATCTTCCTGTTTAGGTTCTTCTTCGTTTCTGCGATGGTTCAGGTACTCTCCGATTGAACTCTAAACTGAATTTCGCGTGGTTTACTTTAATCGCTTGGAAAGATTATAACAAAAAAAAGTAGTATCATTTTGTGTTGTATGATGGACAATCTCTCTGAAATGTTACGTAGATGGATTATTTAAGCTTGATCCACTTGTCTTGCATATTTTGAAGATTTCTATTTCCGGCAGCGTTGGCCCTGACCGCTGATCCTATTATCTCATTGGTAGATACAGCGTTTGTTAGCCATGTTTGATATTGACTTCTCGATGCAGCGTCATTGGCAGTTAATCGTAATAGATGTTTGTTAATGTTATGTATGTCCTAAAATGTTAATCGAAATGAATACACTTGTGCATGGTAAACCAAATATTTGTCATAATATTTATATTTATGCCACTGTTTCAATAAATTGATTCAAGGGAGTCAATCTAGTCAATCATACTAATGCCAATACCACAATAAGTGAAGACTGTGATTCAAACTTTCATGGGGATATAGTACTCTGAGATCCAAATCCTTTAGCTTTTTAATATGATTTGTGTATATCAGTCATAAAATTGGGGGAGAGTTTGCCTAAAGTCGATCTTTTTAGCTTTAATCAAATTGTTTTACCACCTCTTTATTAAAATTTTAACTATCATTCTTCTTCCAGATTAGGATCGAAGCAGGGAGCATGAAAATGGTATTGTAAGAGGAGAAGCAAAAAGGTTACTCAAATGCTCGGTCATTTTCTCATGAAAGGCTTTAGTTCTTGTTTGTATATCAGTCATGCTGGCTGAACTTTTCCAAACATAAAGCGAGCCATGATGTAGATTCACAAGGTATTCTACCTCCTCATGACTAGATGATTATAGAAATCCATGATGCAGTTGATCAAGAAAAAAAGGCAACTAACTATTCCAAAATAGAGTCAACTTCCTGTTCTTCTTGGTAAGTGTTCGTTCTCATTCAAAGTAGATGTCCCATTTTCGTTGTGCATTTACGTATCATTTAATTGTTTCGTAAGATATCATTTTCATCATTTTATGTAGCATGTGAATAAGAAAGTTTAGAATTTCAGAAAAATAATTGCATTTTGCAGTTCTTGGAATGAAATGATCATTAAAAGGTGGGACAACGTCAATGAAATTGATGGTCTCTAGCAATCCAAGAACAAAATAGAATCAATTGATGCCCTACATCCTAAGGTGAAACATGAAAAGAAAACATTGCTCCTGGTAGCTGTAGAGGATTTGTCAGACAACATAGGTGCATGAAAAACCTCAACAAATTGAGGTAAGAAACAAAATTGTTATACACCTATGACCTGTATTTTCTATATACCATAAAACTATCGAATAAAACTGTTTAGAAATAAGGGTATTACCTAAAGTTATGGCTTTGAAAACCATCTATCAAGCAATCCTCGTTCTTCCATAAACCCAAAATCATAATCAGGTCTCAACATGTCAAAGCGATAGTTGGATCCCAAATCACCCTCCCACTGACTCCCTACTGGTTGCTGATTTTCGGTATTGGCCGAGTTCAACGGATCATTCTTAATATTTTCTTCTCTTGGTTTTGAATTACTAACGCTCACTCCTGGCTGATCTTCACCCACAAATTTTTCTTCAAAAGACCATCTCTGCAGGCAATCAGGTCCATCAATGGAAGAGTCATAAACTCCAGGCTCCCCCATATCTGTAGTCGCTTGCTGTGAGTAAAAACCTTGGTTAAAGCTTATGCAGTTCCTTGGCTCCACTACTTCTGCAGGTTCTACCTTGGTTTTTTCTTTCATGGATGGCACCTCAATCGGCTCAATCAATCTTCTCTGAATCGGAACACGAATGTTCTGTAAGTAATCATCTTTGTTCTCAAAAATGCTGTTTTCGACATTTTCTTGATGCTTGGAATAAGATCTGAAATATTCTTCTGCGGTTGTACAATGCGCAGATTCTGTTTCCAAATCAAAATCCTCGGAAACAACTGATTTTTCCATCAAGTTCAAGCAATTTTCAATCTCAAAACAGACATTCAGCTTATCTGCTTCGAATTCTCCGCCAACCTCTGAGACTTCCGCCATGGCAGAAGTAGAAGCAGCACTGAGCTGACCTGAATTCGACAAACTATGGGGAAAATTGAGACAAGCAAAGGGGCCGTAGAGAGTCCTCGCAGCTTCATCGTAAGCAACGGCGGCCTCTACGGCAGTGGAGAAAGTACCCAGCCACAGGCGTTTGGCCTTGTTTTTGTCGGATTTTGCAGCAATGGGTTCTCTAATTTCAGCCACCCATTTGCCCCAAACCCTTTGCCTAACTCCTCTATAGTTGCAGTGTGAGTTCTCGGGCCCTCCTTTTCCTCTCATGCAGCCCTTGGTTGAGCCCTTAGCCGGGACTCTACGCACCTCTTCAATTCCATCTCCATCTTTCTCTATATTATACTTCTTCCACCGGTTCAGTGTACTCTCCACAGATTCTCCTCCTCTTCTCTTTCTTCCTCTCTTCTCTCTACAACACATTTGACAACAGAGATTTTAAGGTTCTAGGTACGATGATGACAAGAAATGGAGCCAGATTCTGTCAAAATCAACCAATTTCCACCCTTTTTTTTTCTCAGCCCACTATTTGTTATTTCGCAGGAGTTCAAATTCTGGAGCTGAAACAGCGTTTCAGTAGAAATAGAAGGCAATTCAAGAACCAAAAAAGGAACAAGAACAACTTTTCAAACCTGGTAATCTTGTTCACCCATCGAGCTTCTGTTTCTGTAGACTTGGAAATCTTCTTTTTTGACATTTTTTTGGTCAAGTTTTAATCATGAACTTATGTTTGATTATATAAATTCAGTTGTGTGCAGAAGTAGCCAAGAAAGAACGCCTGTACTATCTTGGGAAGCAAGTCAATTCATGGCCTGGTATGCTCTCATCAATCCATCCCAGTTACTGACACGTAGCCCTAGAATTACTTAACCACCAAGATTTATGCAGATTTGTTTATATTTACTGCCTCGTTTTTGCTTTAACTGCAGTTGTTCTAGACCGATGCAGCCACGGACGTTTGATGAGATCCACGTGTCAGATTATGAACTGTTATCATCGTCGATATTGAACATCCCGACAAGATAGACGACAGAGAAGATGTCTGAACAATTTGAAATTGGATTGAAATTGCGGCGCACACGGGGATTCTGTTAGACTTGTATTTCTTAGCCTCGAAGCAAATTTGGCGGCTGGCGTCAGCATTTCTAAGTTCCAAGGAAGTGCATCGTTCTTTTGACACAGAAATTGGGGTNTATTTACGAAAAAATATAATAATTTATGTATTTATTGGCTTATTAAGTTCGACTCGTTATGCTCAGCTCGTTAATCTCGTGGATCACTAGCTGGCTTGGGTTGAATTTAAAAAAAAACATCGTTAGGCTCGGCTCACTAAGCTCGGTAGGCTTGACGAGTCATTTTTTTTCGAGGCTTGGCCCGACCGACTCTTGTTTGCCATCTCTACTTGAAGTTAAAGAAAATTATTTGTATTTTATTTTGTTTTAGGGTTCGGTTGAGTGCTAACTTTATACGATTTTATGTTGCGTCTTAACTAGCTTTTTATAGTGAATTTTTTAACCATGGTTACATTTTGTTTAAAATTCACAAATTTTTACTTTCAAAATCACCTAACCATGAATAGTCAATTTCAACCACAATTCCGATCCAACATCCCAACGAAGTTGGCTCAACTCGTGGAACATCGAGACACCACCCACCAAACCATTGAACCGATATCCATAGCGCATCTTTGGATTAGCTGCAACCAACTCGCTCTACTTATAACTCTTTCTACGAAAGAGTCCGATAGGATAAGAACAAACTAATATATCGATAAAAAGAGCCAAATATAGAGAAGTTCAAACAACAGAAGTCGAGGTCGTCCTCAAGTGAGAAATGCACGTCTTAATTTGTCGAATTTTACTCGTATTTAATCGCGATTCCAAAAGGACTAACCATGTTTCACACAATAAAGCGATTCTCGAGCAAACTTTCTAGAAAGCTAAACAATTATTGTAATTAAATTTTCAAAGATAACTAAAAAGAAAGAAAAAGTAGATAGAAAATGGAAATGACAGCTCAATTTTCCAAGTCTTGGAAGGAAGAATCCTAAAAAGAAAGTTTGAGTGGGTTTTCTACTTTACTTTAGTTTCACTTTTGATTTGCATGAATTTGTTCATATTTATTTACTTACTTTCTAATGCGTTCTTAGTTGATAGATTAATTGAGTTTTAATGTCGCGAAATAATTGTGTAATTAAATTATTGGTGACAATTTGATCGGAAAATTGATATGGACCGATCAACTGGGTTGATTTTAATTTTTTTAACATGAATATGTATGTGAAGTCACATAAAAATTGACGCAAAATTGAGTCACTTTTGGTTCGAATAACTTGTCCAATCGGTCTGTGTTAGCATCTAATTTTTAGAAATTGATCTGTCGTATCAAGTCGATTAATCGTTCATTTCAAAATTTATGAAAAAATAATTGAAATTTAGCTAGTTTGATTAAGTGACCCTAAGCTGCGAGTTTGAATTTTATAAATCAAATTTGAGCTCAATTCTAACAAACTAAATATTTATGTGACCCAAAACTAAAATCAACTTAAAATTTGAATCGCTTACGATTCAATCGGGTATCTAGTAGTTCGGTTTATGTTCGGATTGGATCGATTATTTAGTTGTTTAGTTTCGTGTCCAATTTTACCCGAACATACTCATTGAATTAATAATTAAAATTAAAAATCATAATTTATATAACTAAAAAGCATGTAAAATATTTTGATTTGGTTTGCAACAGCTAAATGGAGCAATGATCTCTTAGTTCTTCCTAGGGTTTGATGAGGGCGATGGCGATCAACTCCTTCATCTTCCTCTATTTTCTCATCTTTATCTCCTTCTTCTTCGTCGATCTAATCATACCCATCTCCGCCGCTCCTCGATTCATCCCCGACATCGATATCACCGTTAACTGTGGCATCTCCGGCAGCAGAAAAGCATCGGACGGGCGCGAATGGATCGGAGACATCGACTCGAAATTCTCTCCGACGAAGAACTCCGGCGAGGAATCATCACAAAACAGTACAGCTACGACTCAGCAAAGCTCGGTCTCAGAAGTTCCTTACATGACGGCGCGTTTCTCTCCGGCGGAATTCTCATATTCTCTCCCGGTGACTCCCGGTCCGAAGTTTATCAGGCTCTACTTTTACCCAGTTTCTTATTCCGGCTTTAATGGCATCTCCTCCTTTTTCACTGTAAAAGCAGGATCTTTCACTCTACTCAAGAACTTCAGTGCTGCCCTCAAAGCAAGTCCTTAGAAAGTCAATCGTTCACCGGAGAATACATTATCAACATCGAAGATCGAGTTCCAAAGCTGAATATTTCTTTCATTCCGTCGCCAAACTCCTACGCTTTCATCAACGGAATCGAAGTCGTTTCCATGCCGGCTAATCTCTACTACTCGCCGGAAGGGCTCGGAGCTCGATATATCGGCCAAACTTCGATGTACAACGTTCGGTATGACAAGGCGCTAGAAACCATTTACCGACTAAACGTCGGCGGACCATCCATATCCGCCATTGACGACACCGGAATGTTCCGAACTTGGTTCCCCGGCTTCCATTACGTCCTGACAGACAGCTTCACCCAGAGCAACAACTCTATCGAAATCACCTTCAATAGTAACGTTCCAAATTATACAGCTCCAGATGAGATTTACAAGACGGCAGTGACAATGCGTAACGATACCGATGCAAATGTACACAAAAATATGACTTTAAGTTTTCCGGTGAATTCTGGGTTCATGTATTTAGTTAGACTCCATTTCTGCGAGTTTTCGACGTTTATAGACGAAGAAAATGAGAGGGTTTTCAAGGTTTATATAGACTATCAGACAGACGAGGTGTGGGTGGATATAATTAGCCTTAGCGGACGCCGGCTCGGATCTCCGGTGTGCAAAGACTACGTTGTCATCCTCGGAGACATGGGGATTATGGATGAAGCTGATCTGAGGATAGATTTTCATCCGAAGGATACTGGTTATGTTAATTCTATTATTAATGGTATAGAGATCTTCAAGATGAGCTTCGAAAACAGTCTTGCAGGGCCCAATCCGAACTTGAAACTCGAACTTTCACCGCCGCCGTTGAGTTCGGTGAAGAAGTTATCAGTAACAAAACTGATATTGATCGTTCTTGGGGGCTTCTTCAGTCTAGTGTGTTCAGTTTGTTTCGTGGGGTGTTTTGTTTTGTGGAGATTAAGGAAGAAGAAGACATGTTTAGAAGGAAAATCTTCGATTACGATTGGTTCATCGTTGCCGGAGGAACGCTGTCGCCGGTTTTCTCTTGCCGAGATATTAGAAGCGACGAATGGGTTCGACGAGAATTTGATCGCCGGCGTCGGAGGTTTCGGCGACGTTTACAGAGGCTATTTCGAGAAGAAGAAAATGGTGATTGCAGTGAAGAGGTTAAACCCTGAATCTCGCCAAGGAATCCCGGAGTTCAAGGCGGAGATTGAGTTCTTGTCGGAGCTCCGACATACCCACCTTGTTTCTCTCATCGGATACTGCGTCGAAGAGGAGGAAAAGCTTCTCATTTACGAATACATGGAAAACGGAACCCTCCGAGAGCACCTCTACGGCTCCGATAAAGCTCCTCTCCCATGGCGGGAGAGGCTCGAAATCTGCATAGGGGCAGCGCGTGGGTTAAACTACCTCCACATCGGCGGAGCTGGGGAACCAATAATCCACCGCGACGTGAAAACGACGAACATTCTCCTGGACGAGAACTGGGTGGCGAAGGTTTCCGATTTCGGGATGTCCCGAATGGGCCGGGTTGGGTCGGCAGTGACTACTGTTGTCAAAGGGTCATACGGGTACCTTGACCCGGAATACATGCGGAGCAATCACTTGTCGGAAAAAGCTGACGTGTACTCATTTGGCGTCGTTTTATTCGAAGTTCTCTGCGCTCGCAAGCCGTTCGATAAAAAGCAAGAAGATTCTTTACAATGGAATCTAGCGGAGTGGGCCAAGAGATGCATCGAGAACGGAATCATCCATCAGATCATTGACAGCCGTCTGATTGGGAAGATCGCGCCCAAGAGTTTCCAGAAATACGTGGAGATCGCCGCCAGGTGCATCCGGGACAAGATCAAGGACCGTCCATCGATGCATGATGTGGTGGAGCAGCTCCAGTTTGTGCTGCAGCTGCAGGTCGAAGCAGACGCCGCGATGCAGGAGATTGCAGTCGGGCAAGAGTGGGTTTATCCGGAATTGAGATTCCGCGTGCCCTCCTCCAAAATGGAAGCTCAATACGACGACATCGAAGAGGAAGAAAGCAACGTGTCGGATGAGAGTAAAGTGGAATTCTCATCGACAGTAATCAGCTGACACGTCACACCTCTGCAAATTAGGCAATGTTCGAAAGCTTTTGAATTATTGAAGTGGGGTCTTTTTTCCATTACCTAAAAGTTGAGATGTGCTTTTTATTTAAATTAACATTATAATATATATATATACGTGTGTACGGTATAAAAATACGAGTATTAGGCGATTTTCGATCGAAGATATCGGTTGTTAGTCATTGTTTAGTACTTATGTTTAAATTTGTATTTTCTCCGCATATATACAAGCATGTTATATAAACGAATGATTTTTGTTGTCACAGCATCGTCAAATTTAAATTAATTAAAAAGAATTACGGTAAATGATCAAGAATCGATATAGCACCAAGTCAAATGAACTTTCGATACCCGAAACTTCATTTTGGCTTTCGATGCCTCATATCGCCCCACGCTCTTACGATAAATCGATCGAACTTTATTCGCCTTTTTTTATCCCGCTTTGTTCAAAAGCAAATCTATCGATCACACCCATGAATAATTCTTCTTATTTGCGAGTACAATCACTCGTATAGCAATCGATAATCTCTTCGATTCTCAAAAAAACAGTCCGAAAAGTGGCCCATGCTGGTTTCGACCATCCACACTAAAAAAATTAATAGACACGCGACAAACCTGACGTACCACGTGACACATCGAAAAAAATAGACGGACGCAAAATTCATATAGAGATAATTTATTAATCATTCAAAGCAACCTTCTAACAAAACGTGCTTCAAGAAAAAAACGATCCAAATTCTTAAGAATTAATACATTTTTCGGGCTGAATTTTCTAAATATTAAAAAAATGTACGTAAATAATCATTTTTGCTTTTAGTATGAGCAAATAGGAGCATCAAATCTTGGCTCATAAAGTGAAGGAAATCAAATTATCTTGCCCAAAACACTCGAATCTTTCGGTCGATAATCTCAACAAAGCTCGGAAAACATTTTGGAGGCATTCTACTAATTTCGACCCACAAAAGTTTGGATCGATCGAGTTCCCAAATTCCCATACTTTGCAAAGTACTTCAAAGCCTCGTTTTACCCGCACGAAATAATCACTTTTGCATATCTATCATTAGGTGTGGGTACGGTTCAGTTAAGCTCAGTTCTATCTAGAATAGAAAAGAAATTCACAATTCTGAATTTTAAAATCATAAACAGAACAAACTGTTCTAGTACCGTTCTTGTTTTATTTTATTTTATTTTTAAATATGATCATACAATATTTTTTTTTTATATTTATGTCGAGTTTTAGTAGTTAAACGGGTTTTTTATCAGTTTTTAGATTTATATCAGATTTTATTAAATTTGAGTCATGTTTTACTTAGGAGTGGGCAACCCGAACCAACCCGAAAACCCGAACCAACCCAAACGGTTTGGGTCGGGCTTTGGTTCAAATAATCAGTTTTTGGTCAGATTCAGTTGTGGTGATTTTGGTTCGGTTTGATTTTCGATTTTTGTTCGAAAACTCAAACCAAACCGAAAAACCCGATGTCTACCCTAATTTCATTAGAGTAGCGGTCGATACTTTGTTGTAGCGGTCGACACTTTTACGTGTCGGTCGACACTTTTGAATTTTCTGTTGTATAGCGAGGTTGACCCTTACTTCTGGCTGTCGATACTTTGGAATTCCGGTCGACCCTTGTATGTTTAGGTCACACTTTTAAATCTTTTGATTCACCAAGCAGTCGACACTTTAGAGTTGCGGTCGACACTTTAAACATCGATCATAACGAATCGTTATAAACTTACAAGAGTTACAATGTATTTACATTTGTAATTTTTTTTTAATTTTATATGTAAACTAAACCAAACCATCCAAACCTAACCCGAAACAGTTTGATTTGGGTCGAGAATTTTTTTTTCGGTTTAGGTCGAGTTTTGGGTTCTCCTTTTAACCCAAAACTCATTCAGGTTTGGCTGGTCAGGTGAGAATCCGACCCAACCTAAACTGTTCCCACCTCTAATTTTACTTGATTTTGTGTATTATTTGACCTAAGACTATAATCTCATTTTTTTTTAAGTCTTAAATCAGACCATCTAAAAATTAAAATTGACCGTTCTAATATGAATTTTTGAAAGTCAAGCCATCGAGACCCTAGAAGCAAACTAGACCGCTCGAAGACCAGACCAACCAATTCAAAATCAATATTTCGAGCAACCACAAGGGTAAAACAAGAAGCTTTAAAGGAGGAAAAGAGATTTACCTTTGTTCCAAAACCCCCAGATTTTTGATGCATTTTCCTTTGGTACTGTCGACTCTCGTAGTCTCCGGCTCCCCCTCGCCCTCGCCGGTCGCCAAGCCGTCAACTCGGTAAATCGCTCTCAATTGTTCGCCAAGCCGTCAACTCGGTGAATCAATATTTTGATTCGAAAGGGCAGAGGCTCGGCGTCAAGATATACGGCGACCAAGTCGCGAAACCTGGCTCCATAATTGTTCGGCAGCGTGGAACCAAGGTATGTAGCCTGGAAGGTTTACTATTTTTCTTCATTATAATGTTGAATTTCAGAATTCTTTAGAGTTAAGGCGACGATGGACGTTGATTTAGTGGATAAACTATGCAATTTCAGTTTCTGCCATAGATGTCAAATGAATTCGGTATTACTTTTGAAGGGTTTTAAAATATTTTTCCTTCAATTCGGCGGTGAATTAAGCTCTCCAAGCTAAGTTCTTTTCTCCATTGATGTCGCTTGGCTAAATAAACTAGTTTCTTCTCTCAATTTTGTTCATTTTTTTTATATTCAGGATTTAGCAATGACAGAAATATTTGGAAATTCAATTAATACACGAGTTTTCCTGCATGATTTTATTTGCCGACATCAGCAATTGAGTTATGCGCCTCATATATCCTTTAGATCCAGAAATTTTTTGTCAGTCCGTGAATCGAACTCTTGGTGTATGCTTGAACGTAAGATAGCTTTCCCTTCACCATTGAAGACTACACAACTAAGTTCTGTTGTGAAGTCTAATAAATTTGGTGATTCTCTTGTTGTCTCAAACACATTTACTAAGGATGGATCAGGGTTGGTCTATGGAGAAGAGGTGGAAGATGAATTTCCATACCAAGAAAAAAAATATAAAAATTTTGAGGTAGTTCGAAAATCACCTGCATGGGGAGATTTGGTACTTCATGAGGACTCAAATAGTGAACCTATCGGTGCTGAAGAGACAAAATCATATTCAAGAGACGTAGTTGACATTACTAAAAGTAGGTTATATTTTTTAGAGGAAACAGACGAGAACGTGTTGTCAAACCGGATATTGTTGCTAAGTAGGAAAAATAAAGTCAGAAGTGCATTAGAATTATTTAGATCTATGGAAGTAATGGGTCTTCTACCAAATTCACACTCTTGTAATTCTCTATTAGCTTGCCTTTTTAGGAATGGCCTGCTTGATCATGGCCTAACCGTCTTTGAATTTATGAAATCTAAGAAGCTATCTTCTGGCCACTCTTATAGCCTGGCCCTTAAAGCAATTGAAAGTTCAAAAGGATCCGATTCTGCCCTTCAATGGTTTACAGAATGGGAACAGGATCGCCAAGTGAAGAAAGAGTTCGATCCAATTGTTTACAACACCATGCTATCAATTTGTGGAAAAGTGAATAACTGGTACGAAAGTGAGAAGATATGGAGACTAATGGAGGTAAATGGTTGCAGTCCAACTCGCATTACTTATTGTTTATTGATTACCACTTTTGTTAACAGTAATCAGAATGAACTTGCACTCGATGTTTATAGAGAAATGGTTCGAAATCACTTTGAGCTCGGCAATGATACTATGCAAGCTGTAATTGGTTCGTGTAGTCAGGAAGGGAAGTGGGAATTTGCATTAACTGTTTTTCAAGATACGTTGAAAAGAAAGCTTCAGCCTAATCTTACTTCATGCAATGCACTGATGAATGCACTTGGAAAATCCGGAAAGGTTGAATTAGCATTTGGCGTCTACGATATTATCATCAAAACTTTGAATCATCAACCTGATTCATATACATGGAATGCATTACTTTGTGCCTTGTATAAGGAGAAGAGATATGGTGATGCCATACAGCTCTTTGAAAGCTTACAAGATGAGAAGAATTTTCGATTAAATCAACATTTGTACAATACTGCTTTATTATCTTGCTCCAAACTTGGATTGTGGGATAAAGCTCTCCAGATTTTATGGGAAATGGAAAATTCTGACATGTCAATTTCGACTTCATCGTACAATGTTGTTATTACTGCTTGTGAGATGGCGAGGAAGCCGAGTGTGGCATTGCAAGTTTATGAACGTATGGTTCAGAAGAAGCATACTCCCGACACGTTTACTCATTTGTCGTTGATTAGATGTTGCATTTGGGGATCACTCTGGGTTGAACTAGATGAACTTCTAAACGTAAGTGCTTTTATTTTTTTATTATTTTGCAGCTTTTACATTTGATACTCATGTTAATCCAACAAATATTCCTTGCAGTTCTCATTGATCTTGTAATTCAGATATGAAAATATGAGATTAGATTGGTAATTCTGCCCTCAATGAGCAGGTTTGAGAGATCAGAAGAAAGAAGAGTGAATATGAAATCATAAGGTAGAGAAAAAAGGGAGAGAGACTAAGAGAGAAATAATTGTCTATAGATATCAAGTTACTTCATTTTGATAACCTTAGATTCTCAAAACACGATTCATCCCCATGTATAACATGCATTTTTACTACAGCTGTGTTTCAGATTGTAACTGTATAGAGAAGGATATTGTTTGGCAATCATTCTGTAGGGCCCAACCATGCTGAATCCAATAAGGCCTTCTTAGCAGTATCTCTTTTAGGTCTGCGTTAAATTTAGTATAAATATGTGTAGGTTAACTCTTAATGAGATATCAAAGATTTAGTGAAAGAGTAATGCTAAGTTTATTTTTTTAACATACCTTATTAATTTATTTTCTGACATGTCGAATTTTGATTGGTCGAATTAAAGTATTTTTAGTACATTGTAATTAAAATAATTATTTATAGTATTTATTGTAATAATCAACGCTCGACATGTCGTAAAATAAATTAAAATAATATATACTGATAAGATAAATTGAGTTTTAATTTTAGTGTAAACTTAAGGGAGAGAGAGCCTCCATTAATTGCTATTGTGGGGAGACAAAGCATCCATCAATTGCTCACCATTATCCTTTAATTCCAATATTGTTTTCTCATTTGTTTGTTGTTATATAGGCCTATCACATTCGTTATTCTTGATAAAACATTCAATATTTGTAAAGGTATTTAGAACAATAATATGTGATATGATTTAGCAAACTAAGTGATTCAGTATGTGATTCAATCCTTTTACTTGATCGATTTAACCACCTTGCAACCTTTTTTTCTGCTTACATCCCAAACCATGAACTTATTCGATTGATTTTTCTTTTTCCTTTATGCAGAGGGCTCTACCTGATGTGTCTCTGTACAATGCTGTCGTCCAAGGAATGTGCTTGAGAGGCAAGATTGATTCAGCCAAGAAGATTTATGCTAAAATGCGTGAAGATGGTATCCGGCCAGATGGGAAAACTCGGGCCTTGATGCTTCAAAGCTTGCAAAAGAATCCAACGAAACCAAATCGGAGATGGTATTCTCATTCCAGAAACTAGTACAGAACATCAAGCCTCTCTCTGAATCTGGTATGTTATCTTATTTTCAATCAAGATTACCTGTTATTTAAATCAGTTAACAGTATATTCTATTAAGATAATATATGAATGATTAAATTCTCATTCACTCATAAGTTCGGATTTTGAGATAGTTCATAATTTGTCATGAAATCTGAGTTAGAAATCGCACGTTCGATCATTAAATTATGTAAAGTCTGGACAATTCTAACATCCATTGCTTATTTGGCAAATACAAGTTATGACCATTCTTGTGGTTTCTTGAATATGCTAGTTTATTATTGTTTGTGGTCCGGTTTGTGGTCGGTCGAAGTTCAATCTGCTGTGGTCCGGTTGAGTTGAAAATATGACCGGAATTTTGGTTTATAGCTGAAAGAATCGAAATTGAATGTTGCACAACTAACGGAAGCGGAATCTGGTAATCTTCTAAGCGTAAAAACAACCTGCAAAACAAGAACAACACACTACACCTAACCCACAAATCCCCCACATAAGACTTGGCTATACTCTAAACAACTTCCTTTTGATGTTCCAAAAAACTCCCTACTAACGAAACAACCCGACCACTTAAACAAACCAGTCAATATCTACTGTCCTTGTCACCATGGACAACAAAATCACAAAAAGAGTAATAAGCCCCACAAAATAAACGTACGCAGCAAATGACTTTTCTCTTCTTTTGTAGCATTTACCAAATAACCCTTGCTTCACTGAATTATGTGCAACATTACTCCCCCCTTTGACTCTGACCTTGTCCTTAAGTTTAAAGTTCGGAAACTGTTCTCGCAACATCGACACATCTTCCCACGTGGCGTCTTCAGGTGTGCCCGAGCTCCATTTCACCAAGACTTGATCCCCCGATACAGATTTGCGCCGTTGAA
This sequence comes from Begonia fuchsioides, assembly GCA_003255005.1. Lineage (NCBI taxonomy): Eukaryota > Viridiplantae > Streptophyta > Magnoliopsida > Cucurbitales > Begoniaceae > Begonia > Begonia fuchsioides. The sequence continues at coordinate 22,904 of QAOC01009114.1, forward strand.
GTACTTCTTCAGGCATCACCCCGTCAATTTCTCTTGAATCGCCAACAAGGACAGGTGCTGTTTGAATTGGAGGATTCCCCACCACTTTTTTGAGTTTGGAGACGTGGAACACTGGATGGACTCTTGACCCTTCAGGTAAAAGTAGTTTGTAGGCGACGCTGCCCACCTTTGCGACAATCCTGAAAGGACCAAAAAATCGTGGAGATAATTTATGATTTGAGCGGGAATGTACCGATGTTTGGCGGTAAGGTTGGAGTTTCAGCCACGCTAGCTCTCCCACTTCAAACGTGCGTTCCACCCGAGAAGAGTCTGCCATTTTCTTCATTCGAGCTTGAGCTTGAGTTAGATTCCCCTGCAATTGTTGAAGTTTGACATCTCTTTCCTGGAGCTGTTGGTCAAGGGAGCCTACGACCGTCTTGCCACCACAATAGCGAATTAGGGTGGGGGGTCCCGCCCATAAATAGCCTTCAGCGGCGTCATCGCTATAGCGCTGTGGTAGTTGGTATTGTACCAGAATTCTGCCCAATAGATCCATTTAGCCCATAGTTTCGGATTCTCTGATGTTAAGCATCTTAAATACGCTTCTAAGCATCGATTCACCACTTCGGTTTGCCCGTCCGATTGAGGGTGATATGATGAACTCATACTTAAGCGAGTATTTTGCAGGCGAAATAGTTCCTTCCAAAAATTACTTGTGAAAATTCGGTCACGATCGCTTACGATGCTTCGGGGATATATACTATCTGAAATTCGTAACCCATCAATTTAATCAACCACTTGTGCTGTTCTGGAGTTGTCAGTCGCTGTTCCAACAAGTACTTAAGGGATTTCTGGTCGGTATAAATAATAAACGGCCAGCCTAGGAGGTATGGACGCCATTTTTGCACTGGTAGAACCAAAGACATAAGTTCCCTCTCGTAAACCGACTTTTCTTTGGTCCTGCTTGACAAACCTTTACTGAAAAAAGAAATTGGGCGACCTTGCTGCATTAAAACCGCTCCTAGCCCCGCTCCGGAAGCATCCACCTGTATTTCGAATGGCTTATCAAAATTTGGCAGCCCCAGCACTGGCGTGGAGGTCATGGCTCCCTTGAGAGTAACAAAAGCCGATTCAGCTTCCTTGGACCAATGGAAGGCTCCTTTCTTCAATAGCTCCGTGAGAGGCCTTGCAATAACTCCATATCCTCTGATAAAGCGCCTATAATATCCCGTGAGACCAAGGAATCCCCTCAAATCTTTAACCGTACGAGGAGTTGGCCAACTTACCATCGCCTGAATCTTATCTTCCTCTGCTGCTACCCCCTTGCCGGAAAGAATATGCCCCAAATAATTGATGCTTGCTTGGAAGAATGAACTTTTCTTGGTATTTAATACAAATTGCTCCTTGCTAAGGACCGGTAAAACTGCCTTCAAATGTTCAGAGTGAGCATTGATACTCTTGCTATACACCAGTATATCGTCCATGAATACTAAGACGAACTTCCTTAGGTGCGGTTTGAACAGCTCTGTCATAATAGCTTGGAAAGTAGCAGGGGCATTCTTGAGTCCAAAGGGCATGACTAAGAACTCATAGTGGCCTTCGTGAGTGCGAAAAGTCGTTTTTGCTACATCTCTCGGAGCCATACGAACTTGATGGTAACCACTTTTGAGATCTAGCTTGGAAAAACAAGTCGCCCCATAGCTCATCGATCAACTCTTCGATAACAGGAATCGGAAATTTGTCTGATATTGTAATCTTGTTCAACTCCCTGAAATCAACGCAGAATCTCCATCCCCCGTCCTTTTTCTTCACCAACAACACTGGACTCGAATAAGGGTTTTGGCTGGGTCGTATAAATCTCACTTCTAACATATCCTTGATTAGTTTTTCATCTCCTCTCTGTTCGATGTTTTAGCCATTGATCAAAAGCGTGGCTCTGATACCAATGTTGCACAACAAACGGAAGCGGAATCTGGTAATCTTCTAAAGCGTAAAAACAACCTGCAAAACAAGAACAACACACTACACCTAACCCACAAATCCCCCACAGAAGACTTGGCTATACTCTAAACAACTTCCTTTTGATGTTCCAAAAAACTCCTTACTAACGAAACAACCCGACCACTTAAACAAACCAGTCAACATCTACTGTCCTTGTCACCATGGACAACAAAATCACAAAAGAGTAATAAGCCCCACAAAATAAACGTACGCAGCAAATCACTTTTCCCTTCTTTTGTAGCATTTACCAAATAACCCTTGCTCCACTGAATTATGTGCAACATTGAACGTGCATTATTCGCAACTCCCGGACATTAAGTATGTTTTTTCGCTCTATTTGATTTGCAGCTTGTTGAAAATATGATCCAAGACTCGTTTTCTAGATTTAGAAATCGAAATATGTACATAATTTGCGACTTGAAATCAAATGTGTTTGTTTGATTTACGGCTCGGATGTCGGTTTCTAGACGAAGGAATCAAAATTGAACTTGACTAGACTTCAAATTAGAATGATCTCTGCCTTTGCTGAAGCTTCAAGCTTCTACTTCTACATCTTCTCCCTTTTATTTCATTAGAAGTTTCTGCTGATTCTTTGCTTCAATCTCTGCCCCTCCCATGGCGGTTTCGTCTTTGAGTTTCAACCTGGTCGTGGCCTTTGGAGGGATCCATTGGCTCCTTCCTCATCTGCTTCCTTTTTCAAAGGCGATTTCGGTTCCGTGAAGATAGTTTCTAGGTCACCGGCATCGACTACGCTGAGACTACCTTTGACAATTCAGAATGCTCACAAGAAAGGAGCGGGAAGCACCAAAAATGGTCACGATTCGAAAGGGCAGAGGCTCGGCGTCAAGATATATGGCGACCAGGTCGCGAAACCTGGTTCCATTATTGTTCGGCAGCTCGGAACCAAGGTATGTAGCCTGGAAGGTTTACTATTTTTCTTCATTATAATGTTGAATTTCAGAATTCCTTAGAGTTAAGGCGAAGATGGACGTTGATTTAGTGGATAAACTATGCAATTTCAGTTTCTGCCATAGATGTCAAATGTAATAATACTAGTAATATTACGGAGTAGGTTCTCTGTCCAATCACTTTTGAAGAAATTGGAGGAATCGTTTCTTATTTCTTCACTGGAATTGAATCAATTTCAGTCATTGCAATAGATTTCAATCGTAGTAGTACCAGTAATAGGGAGATGAACGGATTGGATTTTCTACTTCTAATATTGTCTTTTCAGAGTTGGAATCACCTTCAAAGAAATTGGAGGAATCGTTTCTTAGTTCTTCAACAGTTCTTTGCACAATTCTACAGTTCCACGCCGGGAAGAACGTGGGGCTTGGCAAGGACCACACCATCTTCTCACTAATTGATGGTCTTGTGAAGTTCGAAAAGTTCGGGCCAGAGAAGAAGAAGGTAAGTGCTGAAGCAAGCTCTCATATTGAAAGCTTCTTTTAATGGCGGATTCTGCATTAGAAATCTCTTCAAATGGAAATGAAAAGTTGAATCATAATTGCAGGTAAGCGTTTATCCACGCGAAATACAGCCTGAGAATCCCAATAGCTACAAAGCAAGAAAAAGGGAGTATTTCAGGCTGCAAAGGGAGCGTAAGAAAGCTTGGAAAGAAGGGTCTTTTCTTCAACCTCAAGCCATGCTAGCTTCTGCAAATGACTCTGAAAGCAACCCCATTTGCTAGAACTCCATTGGAGGGTTAGTCATTTACCTTCAGTTCTTCTCTATTTCACTCTGTGATTTGATTTCAAAACAACAAATCCTTCATGGCTGTTCATAATGCTGTTACTTTCACTTGAAGATTACTCAAATTATTTAGATTTAACCATGCATACTTGCCCTCTTTCAATTTTGGATCTTAGTGGCGTTTAGCTAGCTTTCAATTCATCTATGGAAAATCGATAAATATGAACTGTACGAAAAACGATACTCGGATTTTATGCATCCACTTATAATTACAAATACTGTGGCTGAAACCTGAAAAGATTATTCCATTTTGTTTGACTTATATGCATACTTAGCCTCTTTCTTA
>QAOC01009122.1:0-11625 GCA_003255005.1 Begonia fuchsioides
GAAAACATATTCAAACTCACAGCAGGATTCTACTTCCATTGTAGTTAGATTAGATTCAGCTTGGAACGGCCACAAGCAAACTAAACTTGGAAGCAAAATTTCTCCGGAAATCATGAAGAACTATACATTTTGTTTCCAGATATTGCAGAAAAAAAAGACGATCCAGAAAATAAAGAAGAGTGAACGATTAATATGTCGTCCAATGCGAAGAGAAAGGCAAAAACCCAATAAAGAAATTCTTCGAAAAACCCTATAGGGAAATATGAGTTAGACATAAAATAAAAAAAAGAATTCGACAAACGTGGGATAAGAAGAGGAAGAGAAAGCAGGGGAGGAAGGAGAAGAGGTGGGCGAGGAGCAAGAGCAGGGGAGGAAGGAGAAGAGGTGGGCGAGGAGCAAGAGCAGGGGCTTTTCATGGCGGAATGGGCGGAAGAAGAAGACACCCAAAATGACGAAGACGAAGAAGAAGATCAACAACGACAACAAAAGAAGAAGAAGATTGAAGAGAAATGGCTGCGTGGGTCACCACCGGACTTGAGAAATACGGACGGTCGAAGCTTCCCGACTTCATCGTGGACAAGTCATTTTGTGTGGAAACCATGACTCTTAACGTTCATGCATCCACCATTGTTGCATTTCAAGCTTTTCCCTATAATTTCTTCTCTTGGTTGAAACCAAAACTTTAGATAAATAAGTTAAAAAACCTCGACTGTTGAAATTAATCAAAAAAATTTAGTGAGTGCTAAGAACGCGAGACTAAGAGGCTAGCTAGAGTGAACCGGAGGGTCAAACAAACTCAATCGCATTAGTACGATCGTCATCTCCTCGTACTAAAAGGTAAAATCTCTTACTTTCAGGGTTCTCACACCCTTTGCCTGATAGTATGTGAGAGAATAAACCACAGTGACTCAGCATGTGAGGGCTCTCACACCTCAGCCCTCACTCTCAGGGCTCTCACATCCTGGCTCGTACCTAACACCACAAAGAATTGTCAACTTCTCACACAACTGAGAGGTTGTCGCCTCTTTGTCATTGATTTTTTAATTTAATATTTAAAAAAAAATATTTTTATCAATCAAATATTGTGAAAATAAATTAAAATTTTTATCATAGGTTTATAATAATATAAGACAATAATTTAGAATAGTTCAATATTTATATGATGTTTTATTTCAAATAATAAAATAATTTACTAAAATATGTAGTTCATCGAAAAATTCACAAATTTTTAAAATAAACTCGTATATTATTTTCTTCTAAAGCTGTGAAACGATTTTAGAGAAAAATGTAAAATCTAAAGAAATTAAAAATTAAATATTAGTTAAAATAATAACAATGTATATTATGTAAAAAGTATCATAATTGTTTCCAGTTTCGATTTTTTTCTCAAAATCCTTTCACAACTTCAAATGAAAATAATATACGAATTTATATTTAAAGTTTTTGATGGACTACCTATTTTTAATAAATTATTTTATTATATGAAATAAAAAATTATAAAAAATCGCACAAATGTTGAATCATTTTGAAATCATTTATAAATTATTATAAATGTTTGATAAAAATTTCTAAGTTATTTCGATAATATTAAATTAGTAAAAACATTTTTTTTAATGTAAATTAAAAACAAAACCCAAGAGCGGAAAGCCGATTGGGAGTGGACTACCCCCACTCACACTTGAGAGGGATGTACCCAGTTCTTTTTACTTATTTCAAAATTTTAAGTATTTTCAATTTATTTCTTTAAGGTTTAGGATTTTCTGCCTATTTTACCTTTTTATTTTTTATCACTCAATTCCTTCTACTAAATAACTAATTATAATTACCTAATTTAAATAAAAATATTAATAACAAAAACCATATTACGAAATAGAAAATTATAATTAAAAACTACAAATTTTGTTTTTTGTAATATTGATTTCAAATAAAAGAATCTACAAGAGTCACTCGTAACATTACTCTCTACCTTGACAAAGAGCTCGTACTCAAGAAATTGGGCGACGTTCAAATGTACATGCTAAGGTCATTGCCCGCTTGAGTGTCCTGTAGATCTTGTAGTTCGACCTCAACTCGTAAATATTCGACAAGTCCTGTTGTGAACAGATCCACGTTATGCTCCGTAGAAACCGATAAAGTTCTAATAAACAATGCCTGAAACTGCATTGATGTTGGGCAACTATCCTTGTTTGCTTGAGATCGATCAAGTCAACCAATGTATTTTTTCGACCCTTTGAACCGAAACGCTCGATACAGGATTTCTTAAAGCAGAACCATGATAAATCAAATTCTTATTCGCAAAAACGTACAAACTAATCATGTGCTTCGACTTGTAAATGGAATCCAGCAAGGCCGCCCTAACCCTATTGAAGAATACATTGACTTTGAAAGTAATTTTCGGATCGAGATAACTATTGGCGTGCATCAAAAGTGCCATCATAACTTGGAAATTCTAATCATGCTCGGATCACCAGTTGCTCTTCAGCGATAGAATATGTAACATATTGGCCAGTTTGATCTAAATTTAGATATGCTACTGGTTGGTCTTGCTATGGTCTTGCTAAAATTGACACTCAAAGGGAAGCCCTAGTTAACATGGGGTTCGTCTTGTCGGGAATTTTGTGGTAATGCGGCTAGTTAATGTCGTTGCGCTGTTCTAACTTGGTTCGTGAACCCGATTCTCGATTAGAACGAAATTGTTGATTCTCGAAGAAAAAGGAATTGGTCAGAGCGATGCCTCTCAGTGGCGTTCTAACATCTGACAAAATTGCCAAGCAGGTGCACACTATCACTAAACTAGGCAGTGCGACTAAGGAGCGCTAGTGCGGGTGCATGGGAGCCAAGTGCGAATTGGACATACCCACTTAGTGGTGGCGCACAAGCGAATGCGACCAAATTGGCGCCGATGAAGGATGTGGTTCGTTCTTGGAAGGCGGTTATGCTGCTGGTGATTGGTGCGATGCGGATGGTCGGCGATAGGGTATGTGCAATGCGGCTAAAAATTGATGGTCAATCACTACTGAACGATTTGACATTAGAGGGCTCGGCAGTGAACCACAATTTTTTTAAGAAACAAAACTAAAATTAAAATAATGACAAATCAGCTCGAACCAGAACAAAATCAGTTGATCTTGTCTTGTTTGGTCACCCCTAGTGTTTTGTACTAAAGCTAACAACAAATATCTATGGAGCACTGTGTAACGTACACCCAGTCATCATATTTTTTAATAAACACATCTTCAATAAATGGTAATAGAAATATTTAGAAGATTATAAATATGTGAAAGTTCAAAGTTTTGTGAATTTAAATGAGTTAAATAAAAATATGAATTTATTATTACATTTTTTTATTTTTGATAGTTGTTAAAATTTAAAAAAAAAAAACAAAAACAACTAAACAAATTCATCATCATCTTAAAATTAAAAATTTAGAAAACAACTCTTTGGTTCTTAACTTGGAGTTAACCTATCGTAGTTTTAACTCAAAAATTATGTTGGTGACAGGAACCTATACATTTTAGAGCTGAAATTATGATATGAAATACTTTAAGATTAGGTGCAATTTAGGTGATAAATTGTTGGAAATTCACAATTTTAATAAAAAGAAAAAAAATATTTATAATTTTTTTTTAACAATCCTAAACACATAAATTGATGATTAATAGAAGGATTAATTTTTTTACAAAACACCTTGAACGAATATGTCTGACAACTAATCCCCCAAACTATTTGAATTCTTATACAACATCCTCGAATTTCAATTTTTTAATAATAATTTATCACACTTTATCNTCACAAGACGGAGCTCTCTAATGCAAGGAAACTTCACCTTTTTATCTGGTTTTTCTGCAACTATTTCCACCATCGACGAACAATTCTCAATTTCTAGACATTCGAGAGTCTCCAAACAGTCAGCAACCGATGGACTAAAAATAAACTGTAAAGCCGGACAGTTGTTGATCGTCAAGTAAACAAGGCGAGGAATGCCAAAACTTTCCCGACCATTCTCATTCCACCATAGCTGCTTCAACTTAGGCAGATCACGAAGTCTCAGCGATGATAATTTAGTCAACAAGGGTAGATGATCTTCTACTGCAAAGACATGTTCCATTGACCTGCATGATTCGACAACAAGCCAAGTGAGGTTCTGCAGACCCCGAAGTAGATTCGACGGGAAAAGTTTCAACAGTCTATCACAGCCTTGGATGATCAAGTATCGAAGTTTGCCCATGGTCATAACTAGATGGCCACTATGCCATATATCTTCCACTAATTCCAATCGCTTCAAAGTCAAACTCCACAATCTACCAAATGAAACCTGAGAAACATGGATTCAAAAGGTTCAAGACAACAATAGAGGTTGCAAAAAAAAATCATTTCAATGACAGTTTGAAACATGCCAAAAAATGAAGAATTCTTTCAAAGTATATCAACTAAAATGGGGTTCTATTACATAACGATACCCAAATAACTACGTCTTGCCATTGTAAAACACCACAAACAACAATTTCTAACAAATGACTTGTTAATCAAAACCACCACTAACCTGTTGCCCAAACAATGCCTGTGGCATGAAATTTGAGGGCCCTGGTTCAGGCGTTTCCCGAGCCATGAGGCAAATATTTTCAACTTCGGACAATTTATGATCGACAATACCCCAAGGCACGGGAATTTAAGAACACATTCTCCGTTATAAAACTTAGCGAGACTATGTAGATTATCAAGTTCGAGAGCATGCAACCTAGAAAACTCAATAGATTTTTCAAAATTTGGCTCCGTGTTGGCATCTCCTACAATTGATTCCATATTTTCACAACCACTTACAATTAAACTCTCGAGGTGCACTAGGAACCTTACACCGGATGATATCAATAAGCTTTTCAAACCATTGCAAATAGAGAAATTAAGTGAAGTCAGATTTTGAAGCTCCAATATCTTCAGCTTAGGAATGGTTGCCAAAACTTGAGGAAGAGTACTGGCATTATTATCTTTGATCCTTAACTCCTTCAAAGCCTCTAACCCCTTATCTAAATCAAGTGGGTAGACAGTCAAAAACCGATGGCCAATATCCTCGAGGTGAAGCTTCTCCAATTTCGGGAAGAAAGTTGACAATTGTCGATCCATTGCTTGGGATATGTTCTGTGAGGTAGTGGCTAAAAATGTCATCAACTTGGGCAGACTCATCAATTTTAGTGTTAGGAGTTGAGGAAAAAGAACCATCTCATCGCCTACAGCCAAACGAACATCATCTGACTCAAACAATGTTTCCAACTTGTCACAATTTTCTATGCAAAGTTCTTCTAAATCTCGTAAACCTGATGTTGCTTGGGGCGGAAAAACTACCAAGAGCTCTGGGCAACGTATCAATTTCAGGGCTTTTAGTCGGAAAAATGACTCAACTCGAGTTTTAATGTGCCATATCTTTTCCAACTTCTCCAGATTATCGATGTTTAGCGTTTCCAATGCGCCAAAATTCACCTGCAATTATTATTTATCAGTGGATGAACAAATGATATCGTCATATCAATAATTTCTTTTACACCAACAATTGCAACAAAAAAACATAATAAAGAAACATTATAAAAATACTCCATCCTCTAATTGAAAATTCAAGATAAATTCATAATAGTAACAAAAGTGGTCATTTTCAGTTTTATGTTTTGACTGTTCATTCAAGCAGCATACCTGTTCGCCAAAAAGAGTTGATTGCGACGTGAAATCTGAGCTGAATGATGTTAAATTTTGTAGCTTCGAAAGTACTAAGTCGCGTAGTCGAGGAAAGACAATACCTTCATCTTGTTCTTTACTCACACATATCACTTGTAAATTTATGCAACCTCTTACTTCAAGTGTCTGGAGCTTCAAAAGACAGTCGACACTACTCATGTCAAAGACATATTCTAATTTATGGCATGACGCCACTTCCATAGTAGTTAGATTTGATTCGACTTGGAACGGCCACAGGCGGACTAAACTTGGGAGCATATCTAGCTTTAAGTGTTCCAGCTTGCTAGCAAACAGGCTCGGTAGTTCGCCTTTGCTAATCTCTTTCAATGATGGAAGATTAATGAGATATAGTATCCGTGGAGAAAGAGTTTCATGTCCAATCTCACTCGCATCCAACACATAATTTACGTCTTTACAATAAAAGATGAGAAGCCCCTTCAACGATCCATATCCACCTATCAAAGAAGGAAGGGCAACAAATATCCCTAAAATATCCTGCATCTTCAGATATTCAGCTTTTTTTATCAAATTTTTTATTCCTCCTTTCAAGAGCTCGTTTTGCGAAAGACGTGTAAACTTTAAAATCTGCCTACCCAAGGTGTTAAAATTAATCATTATTTCTCCAACTTTAAAAGGATCACCTATTGTTACCTCAAATTTCGTCAAATTTTCAAATAGCAGCACATCATCTGGCAGCATTGATACTTCTGGTATGTCAATTTCTAAGATCATCAAGCGTGATAAGTGTGTCAACTCTGAAAGACTTGCATTTTTCGAGCATCCTTCTTGTTTTCTGTCACCCCATTGAACGTTTCTTCCCATGCGTAACACTTCTAGTCGAGATAAATTTTGAATTACTCCAGAATATATTACTTTTAATTCTTCACAGCTCGACAAATCTAACAATCTGAGATTGGTTAGCTCCCCGACCTCTTTGGGCAATACTTCAATATTACCATTATAAATTGTAAGTGAAATTAAGTTTCGTAACCTCCCAATTCTTGATATATCTCTTAGAAACCTGGCAGACATCATCAATGTTCGGAGGTTTTCCAGACTTGCAAAGGATTGAGGTAATCGCACACAGTTCACGTCAAACATATGAAGAACAATTAGATTTTTCATCCCAGCAAAGAAACTGTCATGGAGTGGAAAATCTTGGCCCTGGCCATTCAACATTAGGATCTGCAGTTGAGGACATTCTAATGCATCAGGAAGTTTGTCGATATCATCGTAGCACAGAGACATTGCCATTTTTTCCTTTTTTTCTGGCACAAGAAACATATGTTTTCTTTCGGACAATGCGATGGCACGAGCGACGTCTCTAATAACATCATGCATTTTTACAAAACTCTCATTATATCCATCTAGCAACAAGCACTGCGATTTCAACTTCAAAGCCAAGTCCTGCGCTCGTACTGCTGCTTGATCCAGGTTATCCACTTTCTCAAACAAATTCAAACCGATTCCATACTCGAATAGGAATTCAACCCGTATTTGATAATCTTCGGGAAACAAAGCACAAAGCAGAAAAAACATTTTTTCTTCTTCGCGATACAAATTATCATAACTTAACTGGATACAAGCACACACCTTTTTATCAGGATCGGAGTTACGTAATCGATTCAACCTATCTTTCCAAGTGACTTCGGGCTTGTTGAGTAACCCTCGTGCGACAACGACTATGGAAATGGGCAAACGCCCACATTCTTCGCTTAACTTCTCGGCCAACTGCCCTTTTTCGGAAGATCTATCGTCAACCCTCGACATTCGTAGAAATAAATCAAGTGCTTCGTTCTTGCTCAGAAGATCGATTTTGAAGTTCTTTTCGGTTCCCATCTGCTCACATACATCTACAATCCGAGAAGTAAAAATGATTTTGCAGCCCTTGTGCTGACTTGGAGAAGGAATTCCTATGTCATTTAGCTCAATTCTATCCCAAATATCGTCCAATATTATCATTTTTTTCTTACTATCGCTAAGCCTTTGATGCAATTCAACGGCTCTTCCTTCTTCGGTCTGGGTCTTGAAATTATTGAAACCAATCATGGTGGCAATTTGTTCTTGAATGGCTTTGACATTTGGATTCTGTGACACTACAGCCATGGCCACCTCTTCGAAGGAACCTTCATCTTTAGCATATTTCGCAACTCTTCTAGCCAGGGTGGTCTTTCCGATCCCCGGCATCCCATATATTCCGATCATTTTGACTCCATCGTCTTTTGTGGCCTCCATTATTTGGTGGAAGATCGACATCCTCGATTGAAAATCAAACTCGCTTTTATTGTTTACCGACCGTATTGGCAGCGGTGGAGCAGTGTAAGAAACTGGATGGAGGAGAAAATCATTTCCATTAGTACGAATCGCATTGATCTCTGCGGCTTTCTTCTTGGCTTTCCTGCTTCTCTGATGCCTCACTTTCAGATTCAAAGGACCATTGAAGCAACGCTTGCTAACGGCGTCTTCTTCCTCAGCAAATAGTCTCGATTCACCGGAAACTGCGTCTACCTTGGCCATCCAGTTTCGGACACCCTCGAAGATGACTTCCCCTTGTCTCTCAGCAGCTTCGACCCTCTGATTCACATCGTGTCTCAACGTTTGCAGCCCACTGAGTTGAGTTCTGAACTCTTCCAAGTTCGCATTATAGCAAAATAGGTAACCAAACTGACGCCCAATCGGCACCACAGTGTAGTCCAGCAGTTTTTCGACAAATAGAGAGAGAAGCCCCTCCATTGACGAAGACCAGTTCTTGATAGTTTCAGAAAGAGTGAAACAAGCACGAAGGGTTGGATGAAGAAACGAGGGTACACCTCATAGCCAGTGGATGGCAGACGATACCCCTGGTAAGTGGTGATGGACGTAAAGTAGAGATTGACAACGACTTCTCATTTTTTTTAAAGCTGTTCTTCCCCCACTTTTCCACCGTTTGAACACTGTTAGTATATTTTTGACGCTTTGATTCGAATGGAGTCCGCGACTGATGGAGAGAGAATCCGGTCTGCCATTATCGAATGTCTGTTATCTACATCAAGTTCCCTCCCTTTTTCCCTTTTGTTTAAATCCAGCCAAGTTGAAGAAATGAGGGTACACTGCCATGGCCAGTGGATGGCAGACAATACCATGGTTAGTGGTAGAGCCTGCAAACGAGCCGGCCGAGATTTGGTGCAAGACTCTTTCGTCGGTCGTCGTAAACGCGTTTACCTGCACTAAAAGTTGACTCATAAGCTACAGTTAAAATATGAGGTGTTAGTAAATCACGGGCCATTTTTGAAAGTATCGGATACAATCCTGAATTATTTTTCCACAAACTCAATATATCGAAGGTCGTATCACGAGAAATTTTGAAACGCGTTTCTAAATACGTATCTAGCTCCGTTTTATCGGAACCAAGTCGATGGACGTCGCCATCAACTTCCTTGTTTATTGATTTGCATTTGACCGTTGGCTGCTTGCAACGGCATGATAAATTTTTGGTAAATTTTAACTACTTTACCAAAAATTTATTCAAATACAAATCATCAACGGTCTAATGTCGTTGCAAGCAGCTCACGTAGGTTGCTTGCAAGAGATAGAGAGAGAGGCTCGGGGTTTCGCTCGGCTTGTACGACTATTTAAGTTATTTCTATATTTTTTTAAAGTTTACATATGTATTGAAAATTACAATGAATATTTTTTAAACTTCTGGTTACTACATAATATATCAAATTACAGACGATTTATAATGATTATTTTTAAAATTTCTCATTACGCTCGAATTGTTGGGTTCATTTAAGCTCGGTTCGTTTTCGGCTCGATTAGGCTCGGGAGTTGGGCTTGCTCGGCTCGAATAAGCTCGAGCCAAAAGTTTTGAGAAAAAGTTCGACAGACTCGGCTCGAATATGCTCGACAAACTCAGCTCTAATAGCTCGACATGTTCGACTAGCCGGCCCAGACCAGGCTCGGCTCGCTCGAACCAGCTCGTTTGCCAGCTCTACATATGGGGATTTGACATTTGTGAGAGATGGAAAAAAAAATTAGGGTTTTGATCCTAACAACAAGGTTAACAGATTGATCAAATCTTCTAAACTTTTTTTATTGAATTTTTTTTTCTTTTTTAGTCGCTCAGACTACCTTGTTGGCGGAAGAGTTCTCCGTTCACTAGATTTTCGATGATTCAAGCTTGTCTCCAGCATCTCACTTTCAAGCTTATATCCGACGAAAGCTCTGACCAGTTTTTTGACGACGATGAGAGTCAGCAACTCGACCTCACAACTTAATTTGTCTACCATTGATTTTACCTCTTTCTTCAGTTCGGCAAAAGACCGTTCGTTCTTAAACTTCATCCTTATATCTTTGGAGATCTCCATGACTTGTTTCTTCATTTTTCTGAGTCTCAGTTTGTATTTATAGATTAACCAAACTTGATGGGCTTGTTACAAGCAAGTTCCAATTACATAAATGCTTTCAAACTCTTTTGAATGAATGGCCTTTTTTATGTTTTTTAATTAGTCTATCTTAGAAAATTTATGTCAAAAAATTTACAATGATTTATGTATTTAAACATATAGTAAAAATAAGAAAATTACATCTCTCCCTCCCCTCTTCAAGATCATGTTCATTCGGTGGGCGAATATTTTCGGTTCGAACCAAGATTTGAAAATTGGTTTTGAGTGTTATCGCGAAATATAACATCTAAAATAAAGAACTTGCCATCATAAAATTCTTAAAATTTGTATTTTCATCACACATAAATACAACCCACATTGAAATTAACATCCTTAAAAAACATCTAAGGCTTCTCGAATGCTAGTCTTGTTCTTTTCCATCAACATTCTCGTACATCCTCTTGCAGAGCTTTTGCTTTTGCTTTGCAGTCCGGCAAATTTTTGTTTTGCTTTTGCTTTTGCTTTTGCTTTGCAGTCCGCGCAGAAGAAAGAAACAAATAGTCTCCAAAAGATCGTTGTGATCTTAATACACTTTTCATTAGTTATAAACGGCAAAAGCATCTAAAAATTTAATCTCTATTTCGCAATTCTTCAACCAATTTCCCAATTCATGCTTCAAATACAATCGAAATTCTACACTACTTAATCACCGTTTCCCAATTCTGCAAAAATAATTGATTCTTGTGATCAGATTATAGTAAATTATCGGGACAACAGAAAAACAGCTGCAATATATACTCCACCCAAAGGGAAAATAGAATCACATGATCTTTCAATCAACATATTAGTAACAGGATAACGAATTAAAGAGAATAAGTTTACAAATCTTCCATGGATGCCGTTGCCTGACTAAATGTCTCCAAAAATACACTAAACAACAAATAATTCATGGCTTCGTATAATTAACAAATCGATCAATTTAAGAGAGCGAGAGATGAAGAGAGTAAGCACTGTGAACTGCAAAGTAAAAGGGAGCAAACAACAAAAAACAAAGCAGAAACTGAACTAACCCTAGACAAAAACAGAGCTCAGGAAACAACAATCCATTGACGTTGAATGACAATGCTAGAGGAAAATAATCGAGAAATTAAACAATAAATTGAAATTAGAAACGTACCAAAACTTCGCCCAATCTGCGTAGAACAGAGTAGCGCGTTTCAACTTTCAATCAGAAAGATGTGGGCATTCGTATGAATATTAAGTGGGCCGATTCGATTAGGGGCGTGCGGTGGGTCGACCCGGCCCGTATGGACAGAAGATTTTGATGCCCCTTATTTTCTTATTATCCTTAATTATTCTACANCCAATCTGCGTAGAACAGAGTAGCGCGTTTCAACTTTCAATCAGAAAGATGTGGGCATTCGTGTGAATATTAAGTGGGCCGATTCGATTAGGGCTTGCGGTGGGTCGACCCGGCCCGTATGGACAGAAGATTTTGATGCCCCTTATTTTCTTGTTATACTTAATTATTCTACAA
>QAOC01009125.1:0-91896 GCA_003255005.1 Begonia fuchsioides
GCAAGAGAAACTAAATCAATTTGAGAGAAACCAAGTTTGAGAATTGGTCCCCAGGCCTAAAGACCGCTCCATCATCGAAACTAAATGGGTTTTCAAAAACAAGTTAGATGAAAATGGTGTAGTTGTTAGAAACAAGGCTAGGTTGGTTGTTAAAGGTTATAACCAAGAACAAGGAATTGATTTTGAGGAAACCTTTGCACCAGTGACCCGAATGGAGTCAATTCAGATGCTACTAGCCTATGCTTGTCACAAGGACTTTATACTTTTCCAAATGGATGTAAAAAGTGCATTTTTAAATGGTTTTATCATGGAAGAAGTATATGTAGAACAACCTTTAGGTTTTTGAGTCCTTTGAAAAGTTAGACCATGTATTTAAGCTTAATAAAGCTCTTTATGGTCTTAAACAAGCTCCACGAGCATGGTATGATCGATTAAAGAATTTTCTCTTGGAAAGAGAGTTCAACATGAGAAAAATCGATTCGACCCTCTTTACTAAACATAAAGGGAAGGACCTCCTTATTGTTCAAATTTATGTAGATGATATCATTTTTGGAGCCTCTAATAAATCTATGTGCGATAACTTTGTTTTCCTCATGCAAGAAGAATTTGAAATGAGCATGATGGGGGAACTTAAATGTTTCTTAGGTCTTCAAATTAGGCAATCTTTAAATGGAACATTCATTTGTCAAGAGAAATATGTCAAGGATCTCCTCAAGAGATTTGGATTAAACTCTTGTAAATCATCTAAAACTCCCATGAGTACCACAACAAGATTAGACAAAGATGAAAATGGTCAAGGTGTGGACATTAAGAAATATCGTGATATGATTGGATCTCTTTTATATTTAACCGCTAGCCGTCCGGATATCCTTTTTAGTGTCTGTCTATGTGCTAGATTTCAAGCGGCTCCTAAAGAATCTCATATGAATGCCGTAAAAAGAATTTTCAAATATCTAATTGGCACATTCGACTTAGGATTATGGTATCCAAAAGGAGTCTCTCTTGATTTGTTAGGATATTCCGATGCAGACTATGCAGGTAGTCTAGTGGATAGGAAAAGTACAAGTGGTACTTGTCAATTTTTAGGAGAGTCCTTAGTCTCCTGGTTTTCAAAGAAGCAAAATTCAGTTGCTCTTTCAACTGCCGAAAGCGAATATATCGCAGCCGGTAGTTGTTGTGCTCAAATGCTTTGGATGAAGCAAACTCTAGAGGACTTCAACCTAAGATTCTCTAAAATTCCTATCTTGTGTGACAACACGAGTGCCATTAACATTTCGAAGAACCCAATCCTTCACTCAAGAACCAAGCACATAGAAATTCGTTATCATTTTATCAAAGATCAAAATTCAAAAAGGGGATATTGTTTTGAAATTTGTCAAGTCTTGTGATCAATTAGCAGACATATTCACAAAAGCCTTGGATGAGAAGACATTTGTTGGAATTAGAACTAAGATAGGGATTATTCGGGTTGATGGTGTTTAAAAACATCATTTTCTTATTGCTCTGATATTCTGTGATAGCTGTCGACATAAATAAGTATATGTCGACAGGATGTTTGGCTCTGTCTAAAAAGATGTCGACATAACCTCGTATATGTCGACAAGACCTTCGATACTTCATGGAACGGTTGACATAATTATGTTTCGGTCGACCGGAGATACACTTTTAAAACCCTTCCCGCTGGTGAACTTCAGTTTTGAACACCCTCTCACTCGAGTTTTCTCTTTGGCGACTCCACTAGGAACGAACCTCTCTCCGTGTCTTAGATCCTAAGCCTCCCTAAGATCAATGGCTTCATCTTCTAAACTTTCGACAAAGAGGAAACGAACTTCACAGTCAGACAAACCCTCAGAAACTCTTCCTCCGTCCATGGATAAGCGTTTATTTCGAAACGAAAAGGCTCAAGAGAGGTATACTCAATACTTTCAATCAAAACTTCTAATTCTGAGTAGAGTGTTCTTATCACATGGAATAGCAGAGATTGATATCTCTGAATACACGGATTATCTGGGTTTAACCTTTCTGTTTAGCCTAAGGAGAAGTTACAATGAGGAAGCAATTCGTTTATTTTACGTAAATTTGCACTCAATCCCTCATCCTTTTGCCCTTAAGAGCTATGTGTTAGGATATCCTATAAGAATTACTGCTGACTCCTTGAACACAATGCTCAAGTGTACATCTAACGAATTCACTGATAAATATTATGAGCAAGGGAAGGAACCCTCACTAGTTAAGTGCTCAGATTATCGAGATTTCTTGTGATTAATTGCCAAGGATCCAACGAATGTTCCGTACAAACCAAAGGCAAGTGATCTCAATATAACTGCACGCCTAGTACACCACATCATTACCTGTAACCTGCTGCCCAAAGGCGGAGATAGAGACCATATCAGCAACATGGAGCTGTATGTTCTCTACATGTTCTTCCATCGGCGACGCTTCAATGTCGGATACATTATCATGAAGCGAATGCTTGATGTCCTGGATGTGGCATCTAAGTCCCTGCCATTCAATCTCCTCCTAATGGAGATTTTCTCAAAACAAGGTGTTCAGTTTCCTCCTTCAACTTCATTCATCGAAGTCAGGCACCTTGATATTTATTCTGCCTCCACACTTGCAAGGATGGGATTAGCCCAGGATGATGATGGCGTTTGGCATTACAAGAAAAACATGCCACCCAAGTCTAACACCTCCTCTTCAAGAAATGACCCTCCCTTGACATCAGAAGAGCTTCACATTCCCCCAGAGCATAGGCCTGCTCGTGAGAAGCAATCCTCTTCCTCCATGATTGAGGAACGATTTGATATGCTCACAGGACTCATCTCAAACTTAGCATCCTCAGTTGAGTCCTTACATCATAAGGTTGATAAACTCCAGAAACAAGTTGATGCTTGGGACGAAGACTATGAAGACGAAGAAGAACATGAAAAGGATGATTCAAGACCTTCAGCACGACCTACTCCTTTTTCCGCTGAGCCAGATGTCACACCGGCTAGTGATCCGGACAAAGAGCATCTTCCTGAAGAAGGGACAGTGTTGATTCCCTCCTCCACTGGAACTCAAGTTCTTGATTCCCCATCCCTCTCACCGATTACTTTTTCATCCTTAGATGACGAGGCATTAAGAGGAGACAAGGATATCTAAGTAGTTTTTAGTTTTAATTTTTTTTGAGACTGTGAATCTTAGCTTTTCTTCATAAACAATTTTGTTGTGTGTGTGATTCAATGTGCTTATTTGTCCATCCTATCTTTGTGCTTTACTGCTATTTTCTCCTTGATTTTTTTTTGATAATGTCAATGGGGGAGAATAAGTGTCTATGTATGAGGGAGCTTTGAATACTTTGAATATCTATAATGCATGCATAGATTATAGGGGAGAAATTTTTTTTTATCTTTCAAACATGCATGAATAGTTTTGTCATCATCAAAAAGGGGGAGATTGTTAGCTTTAAAAGGTTTTAAAGCAATCAATTATTTTTTATGATAACTATGTAAGATAAAATTGAAGTTTTAGCAAGTGCAGCTAGGCTCGTAGAAGCAACTTATGTCGACAAGTAAGAACGTATGTCGACCGCTTAAAGACCAGAGAAGAATCATATGTCGATCGTTTATCAAGTATGTCGACCGATTGAAGTCAATTGAACTTCAAGAGATTGGATCGCATGTCGACCGGACGCAACATATGTCGACCGCTTAAAATCCAGAGAAGGTGGACGCAACATATGTCGACCGCTTAAAATCCAGAGAAGGATCGTATGTCGACCGGACGCAACATACGTCGACCTCTTAAAATCCAGAGAAGGATCATATGTCGACCGTCTATTAAGTATGTCGACCGGCTTCCGACAATCAAAGTTCAAGACATTGGAGCGTATGTCGACCGAACGATACTTATGTCGACCGGAAAAATAACAGAAAGTTTTACATGTCGACCACCAAGTGTAGATGTCGACCGAAGAACTTAGAGACACTGAAGTTATGTCGACCGTTCAAGAACTCATGTCGACCGTCCAAACAACAGAGAATCTCCTATGTCGACAGTTAAAGAACGTATGTCGACCGGCCAAATAACAGAGAGTTTTCCATGTCGACGACCAAGAGTAGATGTCGACCGAAGAACTTCGAGATACCGAAGTTATGTCGACAGTTGAAGAACTTATGTCGACCGGCTAAATTCCAGACAGTTTTTTTATGTCTACCGCAAAGAGTATATGTCGACCGAAGAACTACAAAGATACTGAAGTTATGTCGACAGCTACAATGACATGTCGACCGGTCAAGACCAACGACAGGAAAATTCTTCAACGACTACTTTCTTATGAGTCTTAACGGCTATCTCTATGTCGACAGCCCTAGAAGATATGTCGATAGCTCCGAAGTCTGACAGACGGAAATCTATAAATTGGAGACGAGAAGCCAAAAGCCAAAAGCAAAAAGCCGATTTTCAGAGAGAGAAAAACACGTCCAAACTCTGCCAAAATTTCTACTTAGCTTTTGTCTTTACTCTCTCCTCATTGTAAATCATAAGATCATTCTCATTGTGATCGAGAGAGTAGTTTCAATTTATTCTCAAAAACTTCAAGTTATTACTTGTGATAAATTGTAAAGGGGTGACGCCTCTCAGAAAGAAGAGTCATTTGTAAGGTTTGATTGACACCCGGAAGTCAATCATAGTAAAGCTCAAGGTAGAGCGGAAAGATCTTCAAGGAGGAACCTTGAAGCGCGGACGTAGGCAAGGTTGGCCGAACCGCGTTAACAAGCTCAGTGTTATCCTTCTTTCTCTTAAACTTTTTAATTATTGTTTGTGCTTAGTCATTTAATAGATAAATAAATTTTAAGAGATAAACGAAGAATTTATATTAAACTTATAAAATATTTATTAAACTAATTCACCCCCCCTCCCTCCCTTTTAGGTTAAACACGATGCTACAGATTTTTATACCAAAATGTTCATCTCGACGAGACGAACACAACCACACCAAAAATCGAGAGAAAAACTAAGATTTGAAAAACCGAAACCAAAACCCCAAACTTGTGGTTTTTCTTCGATTTCTCCCAAAATACGGGCTTACCTTCGAACCCGCTTTAAAGGATTGCTCCTCTCGTCGTTGCAGACGTTTTGACACCTTGATTTTGAACGGTCACCGTTCGCCGGACGGATCTCTTTCTCCCTCTCGCGTTTCGCTCTCGGTCTCGGGGAAAAACTGAAGAAGAAGAAAATATCTTCTTCTTTTTTCTTTTTATTTAATATATAAAAAGAATAAATATTATAATTAATTAATAATATTATATTATATTATATTATATAACAAATTTAATTAGTTTGACCAAGTCGTCACACGTGACATATCTAACAAATTTACATTCTGTATATGACAATTTACTAGTCAAACTTCGCAAAAAATTGTCCTTGATATTCTGGATTTAAAATTTCGGGTCCTTACACTTATACTGTAGGCTTTCCTATTTTATTGCTATGCACCACCAGCAGAAATCACCCCCGGTCGCTTACATCTTATTTTGTAATTCACACATTTTGGCAAACTAGAGTTTTACTCAAAGGACTTGTGTAATACCCGAAAAGAAAATTGCTTACTTTTAAGATAATTAAAATATTTAAATAAATGTTAAAGATGAAAAAGCTAGGGTTATGAAAATTAGCATAAAAATGATAGTAAGTAAAATTACACTTATGCTTAAAAGATATGTCACCTTCATTAGATTTCCTCCTTAATCAATGATATTATTTGCATAAACCTTAGTCCAAGAATATTATTAGATACAAATATGATTTGGTAATTTAAAGTAGAGAAACAATAAGAAAGTGTCACATGTCCCTATTTGATTAGTTACTAATTGTGATTAAAGCATAATTAGTGAGTGATTAAGGGTTACTAATCATGATTAATTATGTTAATCTTAAGAATTATCTTAGTACTAATTTAGATTAACTAATTAAAGTATGTATGATTAAATGGTGATAATTGTAGTATTTTAGCAATTAAAGAGACATATAAGGGCAAAATGGTAAACCTAAAAGGATAAGTTGAACTAAAAGGTAAATTCATCCTAAAATCTATCTGAAAAATGTGAGAAATGGCTGAGGATCAGCCATTTTCGTGGCTGGAGAGAGAGAAAGGGAGAAAATGAGCAAAAATGGAGAGAGAGTTTTAGAGAGAAAATAGTGAAAATTGGAGGTAAATGAGAGATATTTGGCCTCCAATTCCTTGAGAAGAAATGTTCATCTCATCAAGAGGATTCAATTGAGCTAAGAATATTGTGGTAAGAATAATTTCATACGTTTTATAGATTAATCATGATTAATAGTATAATTAGTTAAAGAATAATTGTGATTTTCTTAGTAATAAAGAATGGTATAATAATTAGTTATTTAAAGTGCACGAAATTTGGAATTTATGGTTTATCGTTCTGTCAAAATGATATCTAATCATATTGTAATTGCTTAGGTGTGGATATATAGGAAAGATAAAATGAATTAGTTCATATTTGTCAATGTTATACAAAAGTGATTGAAAACTGGAAAATCTGTCTAGTTTCAGGTTTTGTATTCAAACCTTATGTTAGACTAATCCAACGGCAAAGACCTTTTACCACGTTAAAATAGACACCTTGAGTGAGATTTGAGCTTTAAAATGAAGACATTTGGAGCTGTATATAATAAGTTATGATACTTTGAAGTTGTTGCAAAACAGTGAATAATATTTCGGGTTTCAATTAATAGTTGTTTTATTTATAGGTTAAAGTGATTAAAAGACATTGATTATGTGTTTCATAATGCTAAAGACCTACGGTAAGTAATGCTATGTTTGTATTTTGCCTCTTTGGGCCTACACCATTAAGTGTTAGGTTATGTTTGTTTCTTATGATATGAATTGTTGAGTGTTTAGATAGAATATGTTGAATGATGATATTTGGCTCAAAGATATGTTTTGGATGTTAATTTGGATTGATTTATGAATGTCATGTTTTTGGATAGCAAGTTGCAATTATGTTACTATCACAAAGATTTGGTTTATGTCAAAACGGAATAAGTATATGCTCCTAGCAATTGTTGAGTAGTTAAGCTAAAGTAACTTACGAAATGTTATTGGAATTGATATTTACTATGATGTGATGAATTGTTATGTTTATGCTACACATGTTAATGATGTGTTTGGTACATCCATATTATGCATGTTCATGGGCATCTCATGCATCATGTTTTTAAGAAAGTTACGAATTATTTACATGCATGAGATTTCATATGAAACAGAATACGAAAATGGTTCATTCGGGTTGAGCTCGAATAACCAACGAAAGACGAAGATAAAAAAAAAAGAGAAAGTTACGTAAATGTCATTGGGAAGAGGTTTGAGTTGGCTGTCCCTTTAGGTGAACTCAAGTTTGTGGTCTCTCAACCCTTGGAATCGAGTTGGCTGCCCCCTTAGGTGGACTCAAGTTTGTGGTCTCTCGTTCCTTGCCAGGAAGCCCCAATGATAAGGATGCATGAAAATTAAAGTAAAGAAATACCCCAAATGAAAAGAAAAGAAAATGTTTTACAAATTCATATCATGTTTGCATTCATGTATTTCATGTTTTACTTATTGAGCACTAGGCTCATAGATGAACTTTGTGGTGTAGGTGATGCTAACGTTCAGTTGACGAAGTGCTCTCATGACCGTGGCTACGTGACTATTAGACCGATGTTGTCCAAGCAACGAACGAGAGGATTTTTATTTTAATGTATTTTAGAACGATCATGCAATCATGTATTCCTCCAAAAGAGATTTAAATTATAAATGTGTTTCAAAGTCTTCCGCTGCTACGTTTTACAAATGCATGATCGTAAACCAAAAATTTTATCATCTTTTTATGAAAAGCAAAGTTTACGAAACGGTACGCTACAGGGCGTTACAACTTGTCTTCGTCTCAATCAAAAGACATGTCTTTGTATCGCCTATCCCATGTGCAGAGCACTTTCATTAGCTCAGACTCGTTTAAATTCCTTTACTTTAAATTCCTTTACTTTAAATTAGACAATCAAAAGAAGTGGAACACGACATTGGAGTTGGGCTCGGGTTGCTCATCCCTACTTATAGATGATCCACTTTTGCATGACTCATGACCAAACATGGATATGCTTCAATTAATGGGGTACATTATTTTGAAACATTCTTTTTGGACTAAATTTACTTCTATTTGATTATTTATTTCTATGGCAGCTACTTTTAATTGTCCTCGGTATCAATTAGATATCAATAATACTTTATTGCTATTACTCCTTCAATTTAATACATTAGCATATACATTTTTTTTTATATAAGTTGTCCATTTTTAGTGGGTTTTTAATGATATTTATTGCTAAAATAGTACGGAAGTGTTCAACAATACTAGAATTCCAACTTTAAATAGATTTTGTGCATCAAATACATCTTCAAAGATTATACTAAACATTGAAATTGACTGTCATTTCATTAATGAAAAAAAATATAATAGGACATATTTTCTACTTAGACAGTTGAAGTATCAGAATCATGTTGGAAATTTACTAACTTTGAATGTAAGTTTTTGTAATAAGTTAGACATAATTAACTTTTATGCTCCAACTTGAAAAACAGTAAAACGTTTCTAATTAGATTAATATTTTCCTAATTAGGTTGTGTATTCTAGTGAAAAGAGAAGATTGATCTTTCTAGGAAAATAAGGAATAGAGATTAACATTGATAATCCAACAACTAATGATACAATATGGTAACAAATACCACAACCAAATACTAGTTGCTACGCAACATGCTCGTCCATTTATCACAGGTCACTGCCTCAAAAAGCTCTTCACTTCTTCGCATTATACATAGACTCAACCTTTCCATCGTTCCCTCCAAGCAGCATGTACTTGTCCTTCCTAGTTAATCCTGTGCACTCAAACCCCAGCGTATTACCCAGCACCCTCTGCACATAATTCGCCACCTCGATCGCCGATTTCCCCCCCGCCTTACACGTCATCTCCTCCGGCAACCGATCCAGGAAGGTGATTTCGTAAACCGGCCTCGGGTTCATGAAAAAATAGTAGGCGTCCCAAAATTTGACACCGCGGACCGTCGTTCCGTAAAACAAGTTCTGCCTACAGTTCACTGCCACTGGGACGATCCTGTCGCTCATTTCTGCGAACAAAGCACTGAATCGTAGCAAGAATTGCTCCCGACATGTCGTACCTTCCGGACAAACTACTAAATCCCCCCTTTGTAAGAGCTCCGTGATGCGGGCAGCGTCGGCAGCTCGATCGCGGGTCAAAGCAACGGCTGGGATTGGAGAGAGTAACCGGGAGAGGCGGCTGACGCTGTAAGTAACGCACGAGACTTTACGGCCGAGGGCGATGGCGATGACGATGGGATCGAGGGCTGTCCGGTGATTGGAGACGTAGAGGTTGCCGGGAGAGCCAGCGGAAGGTGCGGGAGGAGGATTGCCTTTGATCACCAGCTTGATTCCGAGCATACCGTATGTGTACCGCACGATGCGTTCGGGGAGTGGGAGGTTGAAGTAGACGCGAACCAGGCAGAGGATGAAGGCGAAAGGGAGCCAGAGGTAGGTGACGAGGGCCACGAGTGGGGTCGGACGTTGGACCAGACGACCGTCGTGGAAAATGATCCGGCTTTTCAGTTGATCAAGAGAAACAGGGGACGCTGACTCGCTGCGGTGGACCATATACCCCTCCTGCTCACCACACATAAGAATCTCATATAACTCACTGATTAAGCTTTGAGCAAATGTCAAGATGAAAAATACGTGAAAATAAATCTCAACTTGTCTTTTAAAGTTAATATTCGAAGAAATGAATGATAGTGTTGTTGCTCACTAAACCAGGATATTAATTCGTTCATCAAGAAAGGTCGGCAATCAATGGCTGCAACCAAGTTAAGAACAGCAAAGGACAGGTGGAAATAAATAAAAGCAAAGAGAATCAATTCATCTTCTAGTGGTTGACAACCGAGAAGAAATTAGTTGTATTTAATGACGTTATTGGGAGAAAAAATACAGTGGAAAAAGAAAGACCTATGCTGCTCTGTTCGGAGAACAGATGAAGCCATTTATTGTGCATGTGGGTAGGCCTAAAACTTTCATGCACTCGCATTTTTCATCAATTTGACTGGTTTAATAATGCAGTGGAGCGCGGACCCCCTAGTCATCTATAGCTGGCAAGGAGCCGGTGGTGTAGATGACACTCTGGATGTACTAAGTTGCATTGAATACACCATACTTGATAGTCCTGAGCATTAGTTTCTCTTCTTTCTATTAAGTATCATGTTTTGTAAAGGAGTTTAGACAACTACGCATGTCGGTAAACCATTTCTCCAAGTTAGGCCCCTTTTTCTTCTACTCCTTTCAAATTTTGTCCATCTTTTCTTCTCATAAAAGAATGAAGATTATTCAAACGCCTAGCTGATGAGAGCCCCACACTTTTTTAACGAAGTTACGTCTGCAAGTATTTTAATCTTTGATCTATCGTGTACTCAGCCTCCTCTTTTGCTAGTTTAGATGTGAAAGCGTTATGTCTAGTTAATTTAACTACCTATTTCGTGAAAAAAAATCAAGTATGCTAGTAATTATGCAGTGGAGAGGGGTTTCTGCGATGTACCTTGCAAATGGACATGAAGTCGTGGTCTGATTCACGGTCTCCGATGCCTAGATCCGGGCTATCCTCGCCGAACTCTTTCAAAATCGCCTGCTTCTTTAGTTTTCCGACTAGCACCCCGGGACCCTTGACGAAACCAGTGGCCTTCTTCGTCTTGGGATCTACTTCGATTTCCGTACCTAAAACTTTATCTCCGCCGAGAAAGTCTTTGACGAAAGGTTCTACCATTACTATGGGGTTTGCAGTCACCACAACCCTCCTCTTGCACTTGTCGAACACCTCGAAACTGTCTGCCCTGACATCCGCCGCATAAAACCTACAGGAGAGCCATTAACAATTCACTTTCAGCGACTCCCAACAATTTCTCGATTAAGTAGTGTTGTAGAGAGGATTCTGTGAGTAGTGTTGGATCGAAGAAGGATGCTATAATAACCGTGTAACTGATTTTTATCACGCACAAGGTGAGAGCCGAGAGGATATTGGGGAATATCCCTCTAAAGATTAAGTTTCATTTTCTAATTCAGGACAGAACAATAATAGATAGTAGCTCCAATGAATCGAAGATTTCACTCTTAGCGATCGAAATGCTGCATTAGAGGTAAGTTTTGAGTGAGTACCTAGGCAGCACTGCGCGAGAAACGAGCTCGATATCGCGGATCTTAAGCCCAGCGTAGGAAATAAAGATAAGAATCTGGATCCCAATCGCCTCAGAGATGAAAAGATAAGCGATGATAACGAAAGGAAGAGAGAGCAAGAGAACGAGGCCCCGAAGAAGGCTCCCGGCTTCAATGGCGACGAGCATGAAGTAAGGGAATGAGCTTCCGGAAATGAGAAGCGTGCCGTCAAGATCGGCGGCGATAGAGTCGTAGGACAAGCCGGTGCACTTGGTAACTGACGGAAATCGGGAGGATTGTTTGGGAGGCGCCATGGCGATTCGTCTTCCGATCAGCCGAGTGTGCTCAGCTGAGTACACGATATGTTTAAGACGAGGGAAAGACTAGTTTTAAATAAACAGGTTGGAGTCGCAATGACTATAATAGCCTCGGTATTTCTTTGTTTCCCAACTATGGAAGGATTTGGAAGTTGGATCAGAGGTAGTTCGACGGTAACTAGAATGGAAATGACATAATTACCCTGGATAATGATAAATCAAATCCATATTTAATCTGTGTCAAACATTTAATGCAGCGAAAGTATCAAAATAGACCTCTATATTTTATTTTGAAATTTTTAATAAATTATTTTATTTTTGATAATTTACTATTTATAATAAATCATACAAACATTGAAATTTCACAAAATTTTATGAGAATATTTTTTTATAGTCGTGTGAATATATGATAAAAATTTTGAATTATATTCATTGCAATTGTTTAGCTAAAATAATAAATTTTGAAAAATAAATTAAATATAAATATATTGTTAGCACATAAGAAGTGTATTGATGGTGACACTAACACATGTACTCACACCATAGGCTAATTTGCCTGTTTTGAAGTTTAGTATTTTTTTTCTTATCTTGCCATACTTGGAGTTTTCTTTTATGATTTTCATCTTTTATTTTATTAATTTAGCTAGCAGTATTTATTTGCAAAACATTAATCAAGAAATATTTGTTTCCAAATGCAATCATCAAAAATAAAATTAGGGTAAAATGATCACTTGATAAGGGGTAATGGAAACAATAACTTCAAGGTTAAATAAAAATTTGAGGTATTACTTGCGTTATGGTCCGCATGTTTATATTCACCCTCTGATATAGAACAGTAAATGGGATGTGACAAAGCATGCATTACTACGCCCGACATTTAATTTAACACTGCACTTATATTAATCGGATGTGACGAAATTGCCCTACTAAACTAAACGTAAAGATTATGGACAGAAACAAGTTTGAAATAAAGGAAGAAGAGCATTAAATGCTCCACCAAACAAAGGTGCAAGATTCAGTGGTGACAAATAATGTGATTTATCGGAGCCACACACTGCATGAGAGGATGGGAAATTGCAAAAATAGCATGATAAAGAGCATTAACTCGAGGGCATTTACGGCATTAACTTTGGATTACGTACGATATAGTTTGACGTGCGTGATTTTGTATTGGTTGATGGCTACGTGTCTAACTATGATTCGTGGTTGCTGGCCCTGGACGACGTGGTGAAATTAGTTGTAGTTAATTACTTGTTGTGCCTACTTTTAGATGTTGTGGTTGGGGTTTTAATGCGGAGTGGTTTTAGCAATTTTAATTAATTAATGAAAATTAAACATAGTAAGTAATAAGAATTTTAGGATAAGGTGGATGTGGATGGAGTGGAGCTGCACTTTGACGCGTCTCTAGCTTACAATTACGCGTATACATAGTTTGTTCGTGTGTTCAGAATTCCAGCCGGTTAGTCCGAAAGCCGTAGAATTTTGTGGGATTGGAATGGCTTCTCTTTTGTTGGTTGCTAATGGGCTAACTGGGGGTGGAAAATAAATATAGTATATCTTGCAGTTAACTGTATATCCCACCTGATGATTATGAAAGAACTAGTTAACTCTAGCATTATTAATAATTCAGTCTGATCATCAAATGTTTCTTCACCGTCCTGGTTCCCATGGATTGTTAATCAATTTTTTTTCAAAACCCTTTTCCACCTTCAGTGGTGACAATTATACTAATTTTTATGCAATTTTCAAAATTTGTTAGTGTAGTGTCTTTTTAATAAAATATTTCAATGTAAACTGTGAAGCGGCTGTTTAGAGCAGACTGTGGAGCCGATAAACAGTTGTTCGCAAGGGTTCAGATTTCTTTTTTCGAGCACTTGAGATTTGAATTGCACTAGGAACTCTCAGTTATGATTGTTTTTACCATTATAGTTAAAATCAAAGAGTCCAAATGAAGTCAACTTTGGCTGTTGTGTTTTATTTGTTAAACAACGTCGTTTTAAATGTGTAAAGAAGAGAAGAGAATGAAAGGTATGATTTTATGTGGTTTGGACCAGTTTTCCTAAATCCACGGTCGTAAACAATGACATTTGTATATTCAGTAGATGATGTATTTTATAACGTCTCTCGATGTTCTAAGTATAATATTATCTACTTACATAGACGTCACTCTAATGAATTAGTTTTTAAATTTATAGTTTAAAATACGTTGTATTTGATAAGATAAGAATTACTATTTATACAGCAGAAAGATTACTTTGTCACGTAATTTAAAATTGTACCACTTTCATTCCCTTTTGGGCAGGTAGTCATGGATTTACAATAAAAGAGCAAGATCCTTATGTGGGTCTCTCAACTCTCCTCTCGTGGTCTCCGAAGAAACCCTCGTGACTTTTGTGTATTTTAGAGATAATCACCCGTAAGTTGTTGCAGCTCACACCTTTGCTGAAGGACTACTCCCTTTTACAAGTGTTTCTAGAGTTTTCAGTTGAGTAATTGCAAATTAACTGTACTTCCAGGAACAAAGAAATCGACTCATCGAGTTTACGCGGCAACACCGACAAATGAACAATCCAAGATCCTAAATTACTGAAAGTTTTGCTACAGTAGTCGATTCTTCCATATAAAAATAGAAATCAAGTTTCCCCAAGTGAGCGGAGAGACAAAAAAGGGACATTTCCAGGCAGCCGTATATTCTTCAATCTCTATGTTACCTTATAATTTATTTCTACCCTCTACCTACTTCCACCGACTGTTAAACGAGCTATTACTATTAGTGATATTAATTAATTTTGCAGAAAATAAATAATAAATTTAACGATGATGTGATGCTTAGACATGCAAGATGTCATGCGGATTGGCCATTCGAGAACGGAGCCGCCTCTGCTTTCGAGAATTTCATCCCAAACTAGCGTCACCATGAATCACAATTGCTCCCGGCTCAAGAAAATACTCTATCAATCTAAATGACTCGAGCCTTCCTAGTCATGACCCTCACCAAAAAATAATAATAAAAAAATGAACGCGATTTCAACGATGAGGATGAATTCTGGTTCAAACAAACGAGTCAAGAAATAGAATCTGCCGCCTACGGAAAACTGATGGCGTAGTCTTCTCTGGAATTAGATGGAGGTCGAAGAAGACGATGAAGATCCGGATTTGAATGACGGAACCTTGACATCAGCATTACAATGGACACAAAAATTTGACCCGCTCTCTTAACTTTCACACGCTCAACTAACCTTCATTCTTCGCCGTCTTCTTCTTCTTCTATAAATACAGAGGCCGATCATTTGGAGCACGACCATCGAATTCAAAAGCTTCTGATAGCCGCTTTTACGAATCAGAAGCATCTTTTCAATCCGAAAAACGTAACCACCTCTAGATATCTTTTGTTTGTTTCTTGAAGTACAATGTCTCAATCAGATCGTAACAGACCTAGATTGGTGATCAAGAATGTTTTGGCTGAGCTTCAGGCTGAGGGAGATGGCGCTGTCGTTAGGAGAGGCATTGGAAGGTTCTGGCTATGTTTTTGGCTTTGATTTTACTGGTTTTCTTCTCTTGCAGTTTATGTAGTCCGGCTACTTGTAATTTTTTGTGTTAATCCTTCTTGATCGAATCAGTTTGAGGAGCGATTTGAAGAACTTGGATCCATTCCTATTGTTGGACCACTTCTCAGGTTTATTATCAAATTTTCCCAGAAACCCCTGATAATAAATTAAATAACGATCTGAATGTTAATCAATAAATTTGCTCAGGATACACTGATTCCTCTGCACTTTCGTCATTTTTTTTCACTCCAGCTTCAATATCTATATCTGTTTGTTCCTACAGTGGGTCCCCCGGCTGGATTTCCAGATCATCCGCACAGAGGTTCGAAATTAATCACCAGACTTTCTATTCTTTGTTCTTTTATCCCATTGTTATAATCTTGGTCTTCTTCGAGCTCACTTATTCATTTTTCATCTGCTTCTTTTAGGATTTGAAACTGTCACATACATGTTCCAGGTAGTCTACTTTTCTCCAGTTTTGTTTCTGAAATAGGAGGATTTTGCATCATAAAAGTAAGTTATGTTCTTGTGAACTGCAGGGAGGGATTACCCATCAAGACTTCGCAGGGCACAAGGGTACAATCTGGGCCGGAGATGTGCAGGTTGAAGAACGCTACACACTGAATTCTAGAACTTTATAAGCCAAAATTTATGCTTTTTTATAACTTAATTTGTCTTTTTGTTCCAGTGGATGACGGCAGGTAGAGGGATTGTCCACTCGGAAATGCCAGCCGGTGAAGGAAGCCAAACTGGCTTGCAGCTTTGGATCAACTTATCATCCAAAGACAAAATGTAATTCACCATTCTTTGGTTTAAATCATGAGAATTGTTTTACCTTCTAGAAGGAAAATCATAAAAAAAAAACCAAATTTTTCTGCAGGATTGAACCAAAATATCAAGAGCTGCTAAGCAACGAAATCCCAAGATCGGAAGAAGATGGAGTCGAAGTTCGAGTTATCGCCGGAGAATCAATGGGAGTCCAGTCCCCAGTCTACACCAGAACTCCGACGATGTACCTTGATTTTACTCTAAAACCGAGAGCTAAAATGCACCAAAAAATCCCAGAATTGTGGAACTCATTTGTGTATATAATTGAAGGAGATGGTGTTTTTGGTACGGAAAATTCATCGCCTGTAGCTGCTCATCGCGTCCTTGTTTTGGGACCTGGAAATGGTTTAAGCGTGTGGAATAGGTCTTCAAAGAATCTGAGATTTTTGTTGATTGCTGGGCAGCCATTGAATGAGCCTGTGGTTCAACGTGGACCCTTTGTGATGAACACTCGAGATGAAATTGATCAAGCCATTGAAGACTATCGTTACAGCAAAAATGGGTTTGAAATGGCCAAGTATTGGAGATCTCAATGACCCTTTGTGATGAACCAAGTAAAAAAAAAATCGGTCTCAAGGATCGATACTGAAATCTTCAAGAGGGTAAAGCTTACCCGTAATTTCTATAAATTATGATTGTAATTTGTATTCTTTTCAACTTCATTATAATCTTATGTCTATGAAATTTGTAGCCGTGTCATCAATACTAACACAGACAAATGAATGCACACATCGATATGCACATAATCAATTGGTCCACCGATAACTAGGAGGATCAACAAACTAAAGTAATCACCGGATAATAGATTTGCGTTGAGCTTACTTGTACTCTATGACTACAACAGAAGAACAATAGTGACAACCCATTGATGAGAATCAAACATAGAAAAAGCATTTTGAATTTTCAAACAAACCAACATTCAATCCAGCATAAAACGGTATGATGAATTCAACGTATATTGTGAAGACAAGACCGAAGAAGAATTCACCTGGAACAGCATGAATAATAGCTCTGGGATTGCTTCGAATCTCCGTCGTTGACGAGGCTGACCCTGTTGAGAGATAATTCTGCTTTGTAAGAGTCTGAACTTAGCACCTTCCTGCTAACATTGTTGTATATTTCCTTGATAACAATCTCGAAAGCCGTCTTAACATTTGTAGAGTCTAATGCAGAAGTCTCCATGAAAAACAATCCTTCTGATTCTGCAACACTCTTTCCTTCTTCCACACTCACATCCCTAATGTTCTCCAAGTCGCATTTGTTCCCCACAAGCATCCTCGCCACAGTTGTGTCGGAATGAGCTGCATTGCCCATTTGACGATGCCAAATTGAGAAAAGATGGGATAAATGACAATAATAATGAGAGCAACAATCAGGAAAACGAAGCACAAAATAGTTCACGAAAATTCTAGAGTCTTTATCTGTGAGCTACGTGATGCGTTAATATAGGATTAGGAGCAGCCATTGTCGAAAATCAGACAAATTTTGGAGATGATAGGTAGTGTTGAATTCTTAAAATGTACATACAAAAGTTCAAATTGAACCAATCGTAGAATGCCAATCAAAGAATTTTTTCTTTTCTCTGTGAATTTGTTTTCTGAAAGGGAATTCTAGCATGAGATCCTGAAAAAATACGCAAAGGTTATTATTCTCTACATTCCTCATTCTAATCCAGTGGACTCAAAGAACTTCAAACCCTACCGCTACGAAATCCAGATCTAATGTTTCACTAGCATCATACTAGAAACAAATTTAAATCGAGAAAAACAGAATTCTTCGATTAATATAAACTCACTCTTGAGCTCGTCGAGCCATCGGCAGACGCTGTCAAAAGTAGTCCGGCGACTGATATCGTAGACGATGAGAGCACCGACGGCGCCGCGGTAGTACGCAGAAGTAACCGCTCGGAATCTCTCCTGTCCAGCGGTGTCCCAAATCTGAGCCTTCACCTCTTTGCCGTCAATATCCATAACTTGAGTCTGAAACTCAACTCCGATTGTAGCTTTAGAATGCAGATTGAACTCATTTCGAGCGTATCGAGAGAGTAAATTAGACTTCCCCACAGCTGAATCTCCAATTATGACGATCTTAAAAAGGTACTCCTCCCCTCCTTCCTCGTCAGACGACGACATACTTTGGCAGCAAGAGTAGCTTCTCCAACTTTCTTCACAAAAAAGAAAAGGGCTTCGGGATACGGAAGTGAAAGGTCGTTCAAGCGTTCTGGGTTCGTCCGCAGAGAGCTCCAGGCGATCGTTGGGTACGGAGGAAGGGTGAAAATGTGTGGAGAGAGAAAGGGAGATGAGCAAATGTAAGCTGGCAAACGACAAGGGGTGCGCAATTAGTGCACACATCGCCTCCTCCATGATGTAGTAAGACTATTACACGCATAATTCAATGTAAATTACTAAATTGTTCAATTTTCTGCGAGTATTAAAAAATGAGAGAGATTGTCATCTAAAAACATACTATTTTCACTAATTGCAAGCCATAGCCATTAAACGAGCTCACTCGAGCAAGCCAATCTTGAAAAAGTTAGCATGTCAAGTTTTCGAATCAAACCTATCAAACTTATTTTCTATAAAAATTTACTTTGAGCTGGCTCAAGAGACTCTAATCTAACAATTCAAACAGATATGAACATAAATAAATTACCCAAAAAAAATAAATATAAATAACCATATATTATATATATTTTTAGAATTTATTTTTTTATTACAATATTCAAGAATGTGATCAACATCTATTAATGCACCATAATACGTTAATATAATTTCAAAATATTTATTATTGTCATAACAAAAAAAAATACCATTGAAAATTTTATTTTATAAATAAATATGACATTTAAATCACTACATATTATATACATCTTAACTAACTTGTCACCTATTTAATAGTCAATCATGCGTGAAATATCAAAAGCATTACAAGTTTAAATAATTATAAAAACTTAGGCGTTTGAAATTAAGAAATTTCTAGTTGTCGATGTCTAAAATTTCAATTTTTTTTGATATAGCATTCTCACGTTGCCTGATATCTTGTAACGTCATTGTTCTAATATTTTATGCAAATCAGTGTTTTCATGAGATCCAATGAAATTTTTTTTCGTCGATCATTATATATCATCTTAGAAAGTATAAGATACAGTTAATCTGATGTACCGTGGTATTATTTATTCATCAACTCAAAATATTAAAAGTATCCGTACAAGAAATTCGACAATGTATTTTTAAATAAATTTTGAGTTCATTCTTTTGTCAACTGTAAAAATGTGTGTCAATATCTATTTCATTCTTTATAAAATTTATAAAATCTTGTGGATGTCCATTGTCGCAATCACTACTAGAGTTATGGAGGATAAAAGAGGAAGAAAATAAAAGTCTAACGTCAAAATGTTTAAATTTATAAGAAGCACACAAACTAGAAATCATTTTTTTTAATTTATTAGTAGTTATATCAAGAAATGTAATACTAAAAACCTTATCTTTAATAGAACATTCTTGCAAAATAATAATAATCTATCGATAAATAATAATGTCACTATTTTGTTTTATATATCATCATCAATAAATGTATTCAATTCAAAAAACAGGAATCCATATTGATAAAATTGTATAACAAAAATTTAATAAATTGACACCACACGTCAATTACTCAACAATGACTTTCACGTTGTAAGAAACTGAAATCATTCTACCAATATAAGTCCTACGAAAATTATCAAAATTAAATGTAAGTATACATTTTTGTATAACTTGCAACCACTTAGATAAAATCAAATCCAAAAAATTAATTGTAAGCATACCTTGTTCAAAGTGACCGTGAGCACTCTAATTAAAAAATGCCAATTATCATCTTGTTTTGTATAACGTTAAGGAGCGGTCAATGAGCTGTTACTTGGTGCAGGACGCTAGGTCCCTGCCCAGCATGTATGGGCATTAGTTAGGTAGGGAGGCAAATCTCCAGAGTCTAGCATTGAGAGACACGATGACCAGCGATAAGCGAGGGTAAGCGTTGGTTTGGAAATCATGATTTTTCGACAAAAAAATTTGGGTTACCCAATTTTCTCCATCTGATTTTTCAGTATTTGCGATTCTTTGTTGAGCATTCTCCACAATTGTTCATTATCAGTTGAAGATCATGATTTTCTATCAAAAACTTAGGATTAGTTGATTATCCTGATTTTTTTCGTCTGATCTTGTTGTTGTTATAAATTCTTTGTGGTGCTTTTTTCTTGGAAGCGATGGCCGAGTGAGCCGTGAAAGTGAACAACGTGCAAAATGACCATTTTCCTGGGGTGATTTAGGCTCGCGAGCCCTAGTCT
This sequence comes from Begonia fuchsioides, assembly GCA_003255005.1. NCBI lineage: Eukaryota > Viridiplantae > Streptophyta > Magnoliopsida > Cucurbitales > Begoniaceae > Begonia > Begonia fuchsioides. Next base: position 20,261 of record QAOC01009125.1, read on the forward strand.
CTACTTCAGCTAGAGCTCGCCTTCAGAGCTTGAGCTTGGCCTGGATTGGTACGGCGACAATCCGAGCAGCATGAAATGTTTCTCTATTGTAAACTAAGTCGACTAAAACATATTAAAAAAAATAATAAAAATAAAGAAATACTTTCAAATAAAGTGAAAAAATCTTAAAATTAAAAAAAAAACAAACCTTACTGAGGGGTTGTATGTTGTACTCACCCGTACGACATAGCCACATGCGTATGTGTGTCATTATTTGCACATCACTAATGCGCTAATGTTGATTTTTTAAATTTGAATTTTTTTCAAAATTCTATTTTCGTAAGCATATATTAATAGCATGATTGAAATTTTACTATATATCGACACTGTTATAAAAAGATATTGATAAAAGTTTCATAAATTTTTAATGCTTATACGATTTATTATAATTTCTTTGATTTAAAAAAAATAAAATAATTTAGTAAAAAGATACCGATCATCTGAAATTACTAAAATTTTAAGGGTTAACTCTTTTATGGTTGCGTGACAGAAATTTTCTCGTGGGAAAAGCTTTGAAGGCTATGCCACAATTGAATGTCGTGGGCGCTTAAATCTATATATATAGTCGTTTTTTTTTTTTACTTTTTTGAGAAGTCACAACTTAACGAAATTGTGCTAAATTTTCAGTTCTCCCTATGCATTCTACCATATGGGGGAAACGACTACGAGTTTCACAGGCTACGAACCCTGATCCTAGAGAAGACACAAAGATGACGGTCTTCCTTAAGTCTTCTTGTAGTTTGTATTATGATTATATTTCGACGACTTGTCATGTGAAAGCGATGACAATCTGATATTTTCTTAGTTGTGAAAATCCAACTTATATTAAGGAGTTCAATCTCATGTCACTTTGAAAAAAATATATGTTATATTTATAAGTATAATTATCATCTTTATCTATCACAAGACGTTTTGGATTATTAACTCATAACAAAGTTTTGAGGACTTTAACTCAAAATGTACAATATTAAATTGATATCATCGCATACACATTTCTTTCAGAGCATCATGGCGTCATCATGAGCATAATCAAGATAATTTCAATCTCCTAGTACAATATTATCAATTTACGTTGGTAGACAGTCTAAAATGTATCACACATTCTCTCCTATCCTATTACAAGGCGTTTTGGGAGGGCTTTACCCAAAAGTCAACAATATTAAATTGGAATCATCACATACACACTTCTTAAAGAGCGTCATGATGTTATTGTTAAGCACAATTGACATAATTCTAGTCAACTAGTACGATATTGTCGACTTAGAGTAGAGTCCTTGCTCATTCTAACTCGGGTCTCATTTGAGTCGCAATTGAATTTTTTTATATTAAAAATTCAAAAGATAGTTAACATGATAGAATAAAATATTATAAAAACTATTCAAGGAAAAGGTTTTAATAAAATAGAAAATTTTTCTTTTAGCTTGAAAATGCCTCAAGGAAAGCTTCTAGCAATCGATCATGGGTTTATCAAGCTGTCCAACAACTCATTGATATAGACACAGTTTAAAGGTTGCATTGCAAAATATTTCCAAGGAAAACACAAATTTTGATCTTGAAATGCTTTGCATGAATTTCTTTATGCAAAATGACGATTAAAAGTGTCGACGTTTGTGGGAAGCACTACCACCCTCAAGAGTCAAGACTGCTATCGGACAATGCATAAAAACTTTGACATTATTGGAGATCGAGCCAAACACATCAGCGTATTGGCAATATTTTATTTTGAAAAGATCATAGAAGTGTGGTGAAAATATTTGACTAAACATTAGAGATGATACCATGGAAACAATAAAAGAGTATATTCATTGATAATGATTATCAGAATATGGCAGAATATTATAACTTTGAGCAAAATTATACGAAAATATTTAAGTGTTATCGAAATTCATGGATAATCATGGTATACCAACTGCAAAGATTCAGTGGATAAGATGGTGATGTTCAGAATGGAATGAAGGCCTAGAATTCGTAACGAGATATCTGCTTGGTGGCAACACTAGTAGGAAACGCCAAGAAAGAAGTCAGAATATGAGTGATCATCATCATAGTGCTCAGTTCAGTAGTACATCTTATGTTGATGGGCAGTCAAATTATGTGTCATGCATTTGGACGATCTGATGAGGAAGTTAAATGCCTGTGCATGAAACTTTAGCATTAAAAAAATTTGGGAGAAAATGTTCTTTATACGCTTATATTTACGTATTGTCTGATCATAAACTTTATAATTTTTTTATGATGAAGTTCAATGTTGGACCTTTTTTAGCGCAAAGTATTCTTTTTAAAAAAGATATTTAATATTTCAAACCTATGGTCATGTAGTTTCAAGTATTGCTAAAAGTTATGTAATTTGAAGTTTAAGTTATGGCATAAGAGTCTACCCCTTGTGCAATTGTTGATCAATACGGCAAAATATCAAATTGTTAGAGCGCAACTTGTCGGCTGTGGGGATAAGGTGTCGACTGGTTAGCAAACAATGTTGACAGGCAATACAAGGTGTCGACAACCGTTGTGAGATGTGCAATTTTTGAGAGCTAGACATGTCCAACTTTTGAAAGTGTTGTTGGGGCTGCGGAACCACTCTCAAATTTGTCTTATAATGATAACAAGTTGTAGATAGCTCTTGAGAAGAGTATACTGCCAATAATATTTTATGAAGACTTTTATGAATTGAAATGCGGGGGAAAATGCAAGATTGCAATCAGTTCAAAGAAATTTGTGACAGAGTTGTGATATCCCTTTTTTAAAATCATCTCGTTGACCTTTTCATCCGTTTTAGATCACTAGCCTAAACAGGTGTGATTAAATCATCTTGTTTAGGTGATCGAGTTTTTCACGAAAAATCAAATCATGCGACTTTTCTCAGCCTCCTCCACGTCGGGATGACATCTTTCTTCTATTGAATTTCAAAAACTCAACTGTGTTAGATTTTGATGCGCACTTGAACGGTAGACCCTGAGTTCATAAAGATAATTGGTTGGACATGAGTGCGTTGACTCTCTATAAGCAAATTGTAATAATCAGAAAGTCTTGTTCTAACTCCTAGAATAATACAAGGTGAAATATCAAAAAGAAAAACTTAATAAACATGAACTTAAAAGCTTTGAATATCAGAAAATTCATTTGACAAGTTTTCAAGAACTTTAATGGGTGCTTGAAAGGGAAAAATGGAAGTCATGTGTAGTTTGACGGGGGCTACAAAAGGAGAAGGCTTGAATTGGATAATTACCCACCACCGGAACATTCGGACGACATCCATGTCTTGATAACATAGATTACTACATCAATCATATTTTTGAGTTAATCAATCAATTAATGTCCGCTGCACTGCAATTGTCTTCTTCTCTTTGACTGTTCTTGTCGGCACATGAAGACATAAATATACCCATTTTTGGTTTCCCTGATCTCAACCCTTTTTGTTTCGTACAAATGAAGTGTTGCACGCAGGCCAGGATTACACACACTCTTGCAGATTGCGAAAATTCAATCAAAAGCGCACGATCTTATTCTAGAAAGAGCAAAAACAAATGATATCGTACCATTAACAGCATCGTTGTACATTCGATGGATGAGCGAAAAATACTCGCTCTACTCGTCTTCTTTTCTTCCATTGACAAAAAATCGACAAAATTAACTTCATTTTGCATGAGATCTTTGAATGCCATTTCCTGCACCAAATATACCGGATGAAAAACAATCAAGACAAAAAGGAGTTGACCTGAATGCCCACGATTCACACGATCGGAGAGCCGTTGCTTGCACCCTCGAGAATTCGAGCTTCTAAAACTTTTTCCAATGCATACTGACATCTAAAACAAGAGCATTAACTCATTCAATAAGCACAACAACCAAGAACTACCACAACCATTCAAATTTTTACTTGCAGTAATAAGTAATACCTCCAAGGAAGATGATCAAGGAACGTTGATTGGGACACTGTGATATCTTTGAATCTCTCTCTGTTTGTTGTGTAAGCCTTATAGTGATGCCCTACATCCTGAGTTCTCCAGCTATTCCACAAGCGTATCAAAGATTTTCTCTTTTCGGGTACTATCTGGATTAGAAGACCAGGAATATACATCTCAGGAGGCTCACCAACTCCTTTATTTTCCAATATTTCGACAGGTGTCCTGAATAGAGATGAAGGGTTATCGAGTGAATTTGCGCCAGCAGAAAATGGGTTGGTCAATTCATCACAATCAATCGTGATAATGCTTTCATTTGTTTCACACTCAGGCCAGAGCAAAAATTCACGAGTCTCTTCTTTTACTTGATCTGTGTCATTTTGGACCTTGGTCGTGTATAAAAATTGGCGTGCAAGCCAAAAAATCATGGTCGAATCAGCCTCCTTATATTGCGAAAGTGCCTTTATTGCAAATGCACGAAGGCGAGTAATCGATGAAATGGAGATACGAGCAGAAAATTCATTGTTGTGGACAGTGCTGCAGAAGGAAGAGAATGTAGCCCACCAAGACGTCCGACCAAAAAAGCAAGATTTTTCTACCATGTGACGAGATTAGAGCATTCATTTTCCATGACCGACACATGGAAGAGGTCCATATGAATAACCGTGTAAATTTGGAAAACGACTGTAAAGGTGCATGCAATGAAAAGATAAAAAAATCCAATAAAATCAAAGAAATTCTGTGAAAGAGTAGATTTAAGCATATTTTTTTGAAATTGGTGACTGAATCCTACCAGTGGAGATCATAAAAATTAGTAATTCAAGCAAATACATACCCTTAATCCGAGCATCGCCTCAATGGCACCTCCCAAGGAATGTCTTACAATGCGAATTTTATAGCCATGGCATTCACACCCAGCTCTCATCAAGGAAGAAAGGAGGCCATGTGGTTCAGATTCTGCATCGCCATTTACAAGTAAATATACATATAAATATATATAAACAGTTGAAAGAGATAATTTGTTTAAATGAGAATTCTCTTTCAAGCTTAGGCAAACTATTAAAGATGAAAAAAAAAAGATAGTAATTATAATAAAAAATGAGACCAAAAATTTTAACAAACAAAAACAAGCTACAAAAATCAATAAATGATAATTAATAGCCTGTTTCTCGACCAGGGGGACAAAATCCCTTGCCTATGTAGCCATTCACATGGAAAAAAGAAAGGGTTTCTTCCAAAATCAAGCAAAGGTCCCTGCAATATACATATATGGAATTTTCTTTCATAGAAAAAACTGTATTTTGTGACATTACTGTGTATGCAGCTTCAGCAAACTTATGAAGAGATGCTGCCCCCTGAATCTGTTCTTCAGGTGCCTCTTTGAACTGCGCTGGGGACTTTACAGATTGACTATGCCTCTGCAATAATGTTAGACCTAAATAAAAAAAAACATTGTTCAATGCCGAAATGGATGAATGTATGCCAGGCTAGTATGAGCTCAAGAACAAAACCTGCCAAGAGTTCCAAATGTCCTGTACCAGATGATTGATAGGCAACAAGATCACTACAATTGAGCAACTGAATATACCTCATCTTCTTCCATTACACTCCTTGAAAAGATTGTATAAACAGAAGGAAATCAGATAAAAAAAAGGAATGCAAATATGCTCACATTAATTCACGAAATTTAGTAAATTCGTACAAGTATTTGGCTAGTCCAAGACAGCACAATGCTTCGCGAATGCCATGATCAAATACCTCCCTGTAATGTGCTTTCCATGCATTATCTTGGGTGAGGTAAAATGATCTCCATCTAAGAACATCAGAGCCAGTAAAGCACTGTAAAATGGCAACGAAGCACACAATGATCGTGCAAAGAAACAGTAACTTTGGCCTCCATTTGCCACTATTAACTCTCCCTGAAGTGAAAAAATTTTACTGATTAGATCAGTAATTTCAAGTAGAAGAATCTTTTCATGAGCAAAGACTAAAAAATAAAAATGGAGAGCCAGGGATGTCTATCTAAAGCAGGATCACCTGAGGTCCCATCATGGGAGAGAGAGCCAGCGACATGAAAGATGAGGTAAACTGCAATCACAAATTGCAGGACAGGGATGACCATGGAGAAACGAGTCCACCAAAGCCATCTTTTGTATCTTGTCTGTCATCATCATCAACCTCGTTACAGAAGATAAAGCTATAATGGATATGGAGGTATATGCAGATTACAGATTGATAAAACAAAGAAATTTTTGTATTCAGACAATTCAATCAACAGTTGCGCAATGCTATATCTCATTCTGTTTGGCCGTTGTTTAGCTAGAAATGATGAGGGAACCAATATTTTCAAAGACTGACATTTGCTCTTCAATGATTCAGGAAGATACAGGCTGTTCTTGACAGTAAGAACAGGATGGAAGAATTTAATGTTGGAGTTCTTTCATCAATTTTGAACATAAATTTCACCCACTCCCGAAATCGTACAGAGAAACGATTGAAAGCAAAGAAAACGGAGGTAGGTCGAAGATACCCGTCTCTCGTGGCGATCGACAGTGTCAAAGACGGCGGTCTTGTTTTTGGACGGAGAGACGATAACACCCTTCGCGGTGGCTATGCCGCTTTGAACCATGGTGACGATTCGGGCGCTTGAAGCCAACAAAACATCTAGAAGGAGGAGGACATGGTGGTGATCGTAGTTAGGATTAGCGAGGACAATGATAAAGCCGCTGAGAAGAAAAATTACAAGGTTTGAAATCGCCAGTACGATCGTCGACCACCGAAGATTTTCCAGCGCCAACATCCGCATTGCTTCGAATTGGACGAGACTTGAATTTTCTTTTCTAAAGTGATTGAAATCGGCCAATGCGAATTCGATTATTGGTGTTCTCTAGGTTGGAATTTGAATTTCGAGATGATTGAGGATTTTTCTTCGTTTCTATTTTTAGTACATTTCTCCCCTGTTATCACTCAGTCACCTTTAATTTATACTTCTCATAAAGCTCCCTAAAGTTCGTCATTAATGGCGACATCGTTGTATCGTCTGATCAAAGCTATATTTTCTGTCAAATCCATACTATTTTCAGTAGGAGAACAAACAAAAGAGATGTCCTTAAAACATGTCGATTTCTCGATGAATTCTCGCACCCCATCCGACAAACGTCACTCTCCAAATCGCATGAATTAACCTCCATTTTTATGATCGATGAAGCTTTCTTTGATTCTGCAATTTAATATTTCAAAAAGGCGTAGCAAATGGAGAGTCGTAGCATTAACTGGCAAAAAAGTGTCAGATGATCAGTTGCGCCTGATCGTCAGAAGAAAGCTCGGATCGCGATGCACGTTCCAGCTTGAGCCAATCTATCGTCGCCAACGTCAAGCTTCTGCGTCGGAAACTGAAACAACCTCCATCGGAAACTACAAAAGTCTCATCTGAAAGCGAAACCCGGCCACACTTGATCGGGCTCGCATTCTTCCTTTGCATGATTATGCAATTTTAGTTATGCGCAGAGAAGACGATAAACATCACATAAAATTACACAGCAAAACCCCTTCTGTAGATTACAGCAACAATGGCAGTTACATTCAGTGCAAGAGGCTCAAAGTATTGAGAGACTTGGTTGCAGAAATATTGGGAGGAGTTTTATGGGCTGGAAGAGAATGGACGTACTTACAGTTAGGGCAAGAGGGAGAAGCTTTGGAGAGTATAACGAGAAGATGACAGTTAAAACAAGCCAAAGCAACCATGTCGTTTCCTGAAGAAAAATGGTGAAACTTCTGAGAGTTTTGAATTAGGTTGTTGATTCCGCCATTGCTGTGCTGCTCCGAGCAGTCGGACATTGTAGAAATATTGAGTTCCAGATTCATCTTGTGACTATCCTTGGGCCAGTTCAGTGTCTTCCTCAGAGTTTTTCGGTTCAGATAATACATTTTACCTGACTGCGAAAAACAATAAAACAGACATTATTATCCAAGCTTTGTAGAGAGAGAATGGGAGATAAAAAGACATTACTTCAAGATCAAGGCACTGCTCCCAATCCAACGGAAGTGGGTGCTTTACTTGAAGATCAACGCTGGTTTGAATCGGAAACTGGTCGTAGAAAAGCTTCCTCTTCCTCGAATGGCAGATTTCGGATTCCGACGAAAAACTGTTCGATAGTTTATCCACGAGCAACCGAGCAGGAGCCAAAGTCAGCTCCGGAAACTCCATTAACGATCAACCAATGAGCTTCCGATCAACCCTTTTTCCTCTAAAACAAGAAGAAACACTGAGAGAGAAGAACGATAGTGATGAAACGGGAGAATTGCTCAAATCCAAGTTTGAAGAACACAGATTTGTGATTTGGCTGTCCCTTTAAAGGGATTCACGAAAACCCATTTGAAAGGAGTGGGCAGGCCAGGCATTTAAAGAGTGGGAAGTAGATATCCACTTAAATGCCCAGGAATTCTACCCCTTCTTCACTGCATTTAAAGCCATTCCATAAATCACCTTCGTCTCCATGCATATCCAACTCTCTCAAATTTTCATTTTTCTTGTTCCCTTGTTTAATTTTCTCAGTTGCATTACACGACTTGATCATTGTGTCACCAAGAGGACATCGTTTGATCACTTTATCGCATCAATAACGAACATTTTACTCCTTTAGGAGACAAATCTCCTCTTATCATAGAGCCACGATGAGACTATTACTAATATTCCTTGCAAGGATGAAATTGCATATTATATGTATTATAACTCGAGTTCTATTTAAATCGGGCCAAGAGGCCTATAGTGAAAATAGATTAAGAATTTGTTTTCTCTATCAATTAATATCTAAGCACAAGTCATAAAACTCATAATATTCCACATAAATCTAGCTTCTCACATCGAATTATCTTTCTCTGCTCGCCGTGTCTTGGATTTCATTAACATAATCCAAGAGATAAAAGCGAGTAAAACGGAAGGGTGAAATCAGGGTGGGGAGTAGGGAAGCCAGGAAGAACAATAAATAGAGAGAGCCTCTCTGTGTGTGATGTGGTTGGAGCATGAAGCCTCTTTAATGGCAGTTTAAATGTTCTTCACTGCTCCTCTCCTCCTTCCTCACCTATTCAGTACCCATTTATTTCCAATTTATCTAACTGCATTCAATGATTCTTGTTTGAACCATCATTCTCTTAGACACTAAGTATGCATGACAGTATAACATGTAAAAAGAACTTCACTCAATGTCGTATAACCTGATTTTTAGAGAAGATCCGATAGCTGATCGCTACAGCCACAGGCCCAATGCATTCATATCCCATCTCTTTGTCCAAGCTATTATATATGCATTTGCGTTTCTAATTTAATGCTTCCAATTTTAGGTGCGTCTCTCCCTCTTTCTGCACCTCTAACCCATTTGCAAAAATGTAAGAATCCTATGAATTTTTTAATTCAAAGCCAACTTCAGGAAAAACAATAGAAATGAGCAATCCAAACCTAAGCTGACAAGAAACAACAATAACAATACTATAATTGAAGCCATAATATCATGTGCAAAAGATAAATATATTATATAAATGGAGATGAATTTAAGTAACAGCAAAATCTTTAATCCATGCACCATTCATATGCTCAAGCCATTTTCATCCAATTAAAGCACTGAAATCAAAACTAGGGTCAGGGACCAACCTACGAAGGACAAGGAAGCCAAACTAATTTTCTTTAATCTATTTCTGATATATGATTTTATTAAATTTAACTGCTGCAATTCACAAACATTTGGTGAGGAACTAAATCACATTTGGAGTTATTGAGAACGTAAATGTTTTATCTTTAGACATTTTAGAGGCAAAATCCATCCTTTCCATTTAAAATGTGGACGGAGTTTCTAAACAAATGATCATCCAAGTCCCTCTGTAGACAATGGAGGCGCCAAATCAAGAAAATCAATCTAGAACTTTAAGTTACAATTATCCACTTCTAAATTCAAATAATTGAATAGAATGAATTGCTTTCAACCACCCATGCATATTTTAGTTTTATCATAAACCCTCGCATCAGATGAATTCCAACTAGTCATGGACATAAATCTTGAATATTTTCTGAGGTATTTATTTTATTCTAATTCCACATATAGCAACTGTCATGTAAAAGATAAATAGACATATTTGATAATCAATATGCATCCTCTAAAAGATAAATACTTGTACAATTCATTAATAGGAGTTATGTTATACCGAATTGAAAAATAAATAAAAACAGTCTTTCTATTACAAAGAATTAAAAGATTGTATATCAAAATCAATAGAGACCATACACAAACTTGACATAAAAGAAAAAGTAACATCTGTTCACAAATAATATTTCAAAGCCCCAAGTTAGACATTTAATATAACTCACCAAGATAGGTACCGTATTAACCAGCCAATCACCGGGATTTGATAAAGAAATACTTTCACAGAGGACCAGAAACCACTACAAGGACACAAAAGAGAGGCAAAATACAATTAAAAATTCAAAAGAAATTATGTGTAAATAATTGACCTTGATCACAAAGTAATGCCAAAAACTAACCCGAAGAGCACAATGCAGCTATATATCTCTAAAAGTATACCAACAACTGGCCATCGAACAAAGATGAAAAAGAGCCCAAGAAGAAACGATGCAGACCCCTGCAAAACAATTTGAATTAATGAACACTAGCGCCCTTACAGATGCATCAGTGTTTATTGATTAAATTCGAATACTTCTCCAGAAAGCTATAAGACAATAAATATCGGCATGCGTTTAATTTTCCTAAATCATGCCTTGTAGTTGGCTCTGCTAGTGAAGATATTCAATGTAGAACGCCATCCAAGTAAAAGGGCCACCCCAGTGAGCCACAATATCTGTTGTCAAAAAAAGTTCAAGAGAGACAATCAATTACCAATGACAAATGCAACAACGATAAAATAAGGGAAGGGCCTCACATTTCCAAGAGCAAGCAAGCCTCGGTCAAAGAAAAGAACTACACCAAGAAAGGTGAAAACAATGCCAAAGCCAATGAGTCCGATCCCAGCTTCTGCAAATTCTCAAAGAATAATGAGCTCATGAACATAAATGATACTTCTACAGAAAATTAGAAGACAACTACAGCTCAAATTATAATTCATGTCTTTGTTGATTGCTGGGTACTATAATAGATTACTGACAAAAGCTTAAAAACTAATTTCTACAATGCGTAAAGTTTATATTTTGTTGAAGTAAATTATCAAATGGAAACTAAAACATGTGGAACTCCTAAAATAATTCGAAAATCTACAGCTTGTGAAATGAAATTTGGAAGACGGCTAGGCATTATACAGCTCACTTTGTTGTTCAGTTAATTCGTACGCCATGCCAGTTGACAAAATAACCTTCTGCTACTGGCAGCAAACTTGATGTGAGAACTGAAACAAATTCAATAAAATAAGTGAATAAAAATAATGTAACTATCAAAGGGCATACACCCGGAAAATATGCAAAAAGAATTAAAATTTCTTTGTTGACAATTACAACAATTATAAAGGATCAAAACACAGTCATATGCCCTTCCGTTTCTGAATGGCAAAAGCTAAGCAGCCGCCATAGAAAAATACTGCGACTATATTTGACAAAAGGCAAAACATAAGAAAAATTAGAGACCTAAAAGCCCCAACTACTATCTCATCATATTGAAAAACCCTCGTATTCGTTATTCTTCATTCTCGATGCCATACACTACTCAAGACATCGGAAGCAAGAAAAAAAATTACAATTACAATTTTTGCGCTAGAGGCTATATCCATATTCAGTTAAGTTTGGAATAGAAAAATAAGCAATTTAGATTCCATTTCGAATAGGAAACTAAATGAACAGAAATAGAAATGCTAAGAAAGAAATTGGCGGGAGTAAATGACAATAATCAGCGGAAAGATAAAGGAAGTTACCTCGGATGATTATAGGGGTAGAGAACTCCGACTCTCCCCCGTCGGATTTCAATAGGTCAGGGCGGCTCACGAGTTTTCAGTTGCGCAGCAGCTCCGGCAGGATACTAGAACCGGCTACTGTTGGACTTTAATTAGGCAGAGATTGGACCGGCTTCTTCTCCCTCGTTTTAATATTTTATAATTTTTCAGAATAATAATTATTATAACAATTTAGAGTACAGATTATTTATTGGTAGAATTAATGTCTCATTTTAACTATAAAAATCTAACTTCAATATTAAATTAACAATGAGGGTGAATAACCATTTATATCTGGACTTCGAGCTACTTGTAACAAATGTCTCGAATTTTGAAAATTGTTAATGATCATTTTGAATTTAATCATAATTTAGTCAGAACCTTAATCATCGCATTTTTTGTCTTATAAAAAAATAAATAATATAATAATAAATTTATAATTTTATTTAAGTTCACCTAATCTTTTTATAATTTTTTTATCACCATTTAATGATAAAAAAATTAATAAAAAAATATGATGACATGATATTTATTAAAATTATAATAAAGTTCACAATGTCAATTGATTATTTTTAAAGTTTAAAATATCTACTATAATTATTCAATAATTAAGGCAAACTAATATTTACACTAATTACTATTGATATGAGTTGTTTCTTGAAAATCAATAATATTTGGGCTGTTCTTTAATTCAACAACACTTTGCTACAATCTATGTAATTGGGAGCTCAACGTTTCGATAGCTACTCTTTAGGTTGAAGCTCTCGTAAATTTAATGTTGAGCTTAGCATAAAAAACATTCCACTAATTGTAGATAAAATCTCTGCTTATAAACAATCCAATCCAATTTTCAATAATGGGAAGCTATAAATCCTTATTGGTCTCTGACCTTCTCATTAGGGGTGGGGATCGGATCGGATCGGATCAATCCGATCCGATTGGCCACCATCCGACATGTGATCGAGTTATCGGATCAGATCTGATAACCACGTATAAACAAAAACACCCGAATCCGATCCGATCCGAATCCAACACGATCCGATCGGATCGGATCGGATACAATCCGATTGAAACTAAAAAAAAAACTTTTCCAGCGATGATAAAATGCAACGAAAATACAACCTTATGCAAACAAAAATCTGAAAATCCAAACATATGGGAACTTAATAAACTAATTCCAAGAATGCAACAAAATCCAACCATTTTTCATATCCAACAAAATCCAACGAAAATCCAAAAATATCCAAAGTTAATAAACTAATTCCAGAATAAAACAAAATCCAACAAAATGCAACCATATCTCATATCCAACAAAATCAAAATTCCAGAATACAACAAAATCCAACCATATCTCATATCCAACGAAAATCCAAACATATCCAAAGTTAATAAACTAATTCCAGAATGCAACAAAATCCAACAAAATCCAATCATATCTCATATCCAACAAAATCCAACTATATCTCATATCCAACAAAATCCAACGTAACTAATCTAAACTACAATAACTTCCATAACTTACAGTAACTTTCATCACATATCAATTAATATCAAATATCAAGCATCGTGAATTCTTCATCTTCATCTCCTTCTCCCTCTCCCTGGCATGCAATTTCTGGACAATAAACAAACATAATATAAAATCAACTAAAAAACAGTAATAATAATTTATATTGATAATGAATTATGATATAGAATGAGAATATACCTTCATCAATGGTTTTATAATCTTTCAACCGGTCCAACGTGTCCAATGGATCTAACAACGTTGGACTTTCTGATAGGATCCAACTCTGTCCGCATATAAGAGCCTCTACAGTCTTTGGTAATAAAGAGGTCCGGTATTCGTCAATAACACGACCGCCAGTACTAAATGCCGACTCGGAAGGAACAGTAGTGATCGGAATGGCCAACACATCCTTTGCTATTTTACTTAGAACTGGATATTTATGTGAATTCAGTTTCCACCATAGCAAAAGGTCTAGATTCTCTGAATATTCCTCAACAGGCTCTTGCAAGTATAGATCAAGATCCGACCTACTGCTTCGAGTCTCCATAGAAGAAGAACTACTACCATAATATCTTGAAAAGAGAGGATCTTTTGCTAGTGGTGCTCTGAAATTAGTTGAAGTAGATTGCTCGGCCTCAGAACCTTGATACTCCAAGTATAATCGTCGTAGAAGAACCTCAGTTTCCTTTTGAAATAAACTCCATCGATCGTCCCCCAATAGAATCTTCAGACAAAGTTGAAGCAAAGTGGTTTTGCATCTTGGATCAAATATAACTGCAACCCACATAATTTTATTGAGTCTATCGAAGTTGCCCCAGTACTTTTCAAATTTATCAATCATTCCATGAGCCATGTTTTTCAGTAATTGATTATCTGACTCAACATGTTTTTGGATATTGAGTTTAAGTCGGCATGCCTCAGCAATATACATGGCAGAAGTCACATACTGAGATCCTGATGCTGCAACTGTCGTATCATGGAAGACATCCAAAAACTTACAAAAAGCGCGAACATCGCTCCAATCCTCGTCTGTAGGAGGGCCAGCCTCTCCCATATATGCTACGAATTGACTGTCACATTCAGCTAACTTATCAAATGCTGGTGCATACTTTTCAGCCCTATCCAACATCAGAAATGTTGAGTTCCATCGAGTAGGGCAATCAAGCGTGACATTGGCCTTATATGTTATTTTCATAGCATCAATACAAAATTTAAACTTCTTCAAGCGTGCTGGAGACGATTTGACATACCTCACAGCTTGGTGTACTCGACTAATTGCTATTTGATGGTCTCTAAGCCCTTCGTTAACAATTAAATTCGTGATATGGGCGAAACATCGAACATGAAGATGCGATCCATCCAAGATCAATCCATTCAAATGCCTCAAACTCCTCACTAAATGTTGAATAGCGACATCATTTGAGGAAGCATTATCTACCGTCGCTGTAAAGACATTCTCGATCCCCCATTGCCGCAAACACTGGACCAATAATTTTCCAAGTGTTTCGCCTTTGTGGTCGCCAATTTCCCGAAAATTCAGTATCCTCTTATGCAATTTCCAATCCCCGTCTATGAAATGAGCCGTCAAAACCATATAGCTCATATTTTGGCCCGATGTCCAAGTGTCTGTAGTTATGGAAATTCTCTGACTGCTACGAGTAAAAAACTCTTTCAACTTCAGTTTTTCCTTGTTATATACAGCTTCGATATCTCTTGAAGCTGTTCGTCGAGAAGGAACAACAAACTCGGATCGAAGAACAGAACAAAACTTCCTGAATCCTTTATATTCTACCATTCTAATAGGTAGTTCTTCTGTGATTAACATACGAGCAAGAGCTTCGCGTGCTTCTGCTTGAGTACAAGTCGAGACAACGGTAGATGAGCTTGCAGCCCCACTGACCGGACTAAACGGTAGTGTCGTCTGTGCTGCATCTGTGGTCAACAAATATTTCTTGCAGCTCTTCAAATGCTTAGTCATATTTGAACTGCCAGCCTTCTTCGAATGACATAAATATTGATGCCCACAATAGTTGCATGCGGCCTTAGGTTCGTCGTTATCACAATCTTCGACCAAAGTAAAATGGTTCCAACATGCAGCTCTTAACGCTCTTTTTTTTGACTCAGGAGCACCAGCAGTGGTCGAAGGAGCAGAACTATCAATAGAAGCAGATATTGTATGTTCCATCTGAAAGAAAACAAAACAAAAATTAGTTAATATAAACTACAATAATCTGCAAAACCATGATACCCACTCAAACAAACCATTTATCCAATGAAAATGCTTAATTTGCTTAAACCTAATATGCAAAACAATGGTTCTGAGTAAACAACACAAATTAAAACAACTCTGCCACCATTTTCAGTAAGTAAACAGCCCAAATTATTTCAAAACTTCGGATAATTAATAATTTTCATGATGCAGACAATTAAAACAACTTGTAAAGAATCAATCATCTAAGAAAATGAGATTTCGGAGTTCGGAGTCTTCGGACTCCTGATTACAGAGGCTAAACAAAAAAAAAATCGTGTTATATAAATTACTTCCTCATTTCAAAGTTATATAAATTGCTCCACAATAGTTAAATCATCATTCAACTCCATTGCATTTGCAGTTAAATCAAATAAGTAAATAAAGCTTGGTCGAAACAAAAAAAAAACAACATTTTGAATAATCCGGATGAAATAGATGCTTACCGAGAAGGAGTAGGAGCACTCGTTCGGAGGTAAATCGATCTTCGGAGTTCGGACGGAGTCTTGCGAGAGTTCGTCGGCGCTGGTTCGTCGGCTCTGGTTCGTCGGCACTGGACGGGCGTCGGATTCGGATGGTCGGATTAGGGTTAGGGTGAGAAGCCTCGCGCGATTAGCCGATTACATAATGTAATCCGATGGTCGGAAATCCGATAACATCCGAATCCGATATTGATCCGATTGTCGGATCCATTTTTTGATACGTGTACCGAATACCTTATCCGATCCGATCCGATCCGATCGGATCGGATCGGCGGGTTGGGTCGGATCCGCCCACCCCTACTTCTCATCAAGTGTAAACAGACCCAAACCTACACGCTTCTTCAATTCGGTTTTCAAATAAAAGAATTGAAATTGGGATGGGATGGTGAAAAATGCCAGGAATTCAGTCCAATGTTTGGGTTATGAGTTATGTTGTGGGTGAGAGAGGTCTTCGTATTATTTGAATAATTATCATATTTCAAATACTACGACAGAAACGAATCAAAAAAATAATAAATAATTATTTGAATTAGAATATATGAAATCTATTTTATATAGACCAATCTTAATTCAGCATGTCAGCATATACGATAAAAAATATGATATGAATATAATTGTAACATTACTCTTAAATTAAAAATAGTTTTAATAAAGTTGGTAATGTAACAAATAACCACAGAGGATACAAGTTAAAAAATTACCATTAAGAGTACTTCAATGTCATTCGTTTTAATGTGATTATTTGTCCAAATTTTTCAGGGCATGTCTAAAAAGTTAGTACGTGACCAAATTAATGAAATAATAGTATGAATTTTTTTCAATGAGTTTTTTGGGGTAGGGAAATAGTCCATGTTCAGTCTTTGCGCAATATAAAGTAGATATGGGGGTTGTTGCTCTGCCTTTGCACATAACCTGTTTTAGGGATGTAATTACTGTGCAAAAAAATCACAATGTGAAAATATAAACAACAGTAAAATTACTCGAAAATTATTCGTAAATTGGCAGGAAATAAATAAATAAATATATAAGAAATAAGTTATCCAAACATCCATTTCTCCCGACTCTAGCTACTGAAAGTTATCAACACCTTTAGTCTTGATGCACCCATCTTCTTGCTGACCATCTCTCTAGCCTATGACAGTGAGTGTTGGTACTGCCCATTTAACCCTAAGGCGACCTGCGAACTCGATGACGACTCTTGTCGGTCACGACTCGAAAGGAGACCCGTGACAAAATGGTAAAAGATCTAACTTAAAATAGAACGGATCTAACAATTTTTTTTCACTTGGATTCAAATCTAATCAATAACGAAAAACTTATTCATAATAATTGAGACATTCAGATAACATTCATTTAATAAAGTCTAACAAATTAAATCTAAATCTGAACAAAACTACAATTTTAACCTTAAAGTTTCAAGATAAGTTTACTCAAAAAAAATAAAATATTAAATTTCTCTAAATTCACTCTTGAAGGAACTACCCACGATCGTCCTAAACAATTCCTTAAAAAAGTGTCAATTGGGGTGAGCTAACTACTCAAGTTAGACAATAATAATAATCAATAAATCCAAAACAAAACACGAAAGTGAGCATATTAATAAATCGATAAATAATATAATTAATAAATCCAATGTTTGAATTACACTTAGGTAGAGAAAACTTAAAATATCCATATTTAGGCGTAGAAACGGCAATCGAGCCGAGCCGAGCCAGAAATTTTCCAACGAATATATTTTGCACTATTAGATTCATCTACGGTCAACAAAATCCAACTGTTGCATCCTGCAAAGGTTGGATTTTGAGAGAGAGAGAGTGTGTGTGTGTGTGTGAGAGAGAGAGAGGAGAGGAGAGCCGAGAGGGGAGTTGGCGGGGAGATGCGATCGGGAGAGGGAGGGGGATCCGGAGAGCGGAAGAGGAGCGGCCACGCCGGCGACTCATGGACACCCTCTCGACGGCGAGGCCGAGTGTTGACCAGAGGGGAGCGACGGAGCCGGAGGGGCCGGGGGGGAGGAATTTGGGGCTCGCTAGCTCGAGCTTCCGAGCCCAAAATCTGGGCTCGAGCCAGGCTCGCCTCCTGGGCTCGAGCCTTGCTAGGCCCACTACAGTAACAAGCGATCGGAGGGAGCCCACGACCCGGCTCCCTCGGATGTCGTCTCTACTTAGGCGGTAGCAGTTCATTAGATTTAGGGATTCGAAACTCAATGAGACAGTCTTTCACTCTCATATTACCCAATTATGCACAATGAGTGAATAATTAAATGATATGCTTATTTCAACAACTTAAAAAAAACATTCATATAAAATAAAATAAGATGCAATAATTCATATAATATTAAACAGAAAATTAAAACACAACCTTAATTCATATACCATAACCAAAATTATAGTTTGCTATAAACGAACTTCAAGAGCAATTTCTTTATAAACTCCAAAGTTTTGAATTTTCATTCTCTGGCTGATAAGCTTAAGTTGCTTGATGTTGAGGACCAAAGTAAACTCAATCCGTGTACTTCAATAGCTTGAGGTCATACCGACCTTATAATAAAAAGATCATGGAAGATATTTGATCTCTCTTTTAGGAGAACCGAACGAAAAGAAGAAGAAAAAAGACGAAGTCTGTACGGGAATCAAATTTACATAGGGCTGTGACTTTTACTATAAAGAGTTGGAGTAGTTTTTTGCAGTTTTTCGCGTAATCCTAACAAAAACTTTTCAATCCGTCGTGGTGAAGGAGAGAGAAGATAAAGAGAGAGGAAGAGAGAGAATCATGAGAGTGAGATTTAAGAGATTTTGTCATTTCTTAAAAAACATGATATGGTTGTTTTATTTTTAATTTTAATATTTTTATAAGTAACTAATTTACTTGGGCTTTTACATAGAACCCTCTTGGAGTTGCCTTTTACCGCGTATCGAAGTTGCATTAGCTTTATTAGTTGCATGCACTAATGTCGGCTTAGCCTCCGGCGATAGCTATCTCCCTTTGTCGTCTCCTTCACCGCAGTAACTATATTACTATCAATCTCCACCTCCACCTCTACCTTTACCTCCATCTCCTCCATTGGATCTATCTCCTCCACAACCTTCGTACTACCACAAATTACCACCTCCGTCTTCATCTCCTCCGCCATCGAACTTTTACAAATCACCTCCACCTATTGAAAACCACCCTCCCCTACCATACTACTATCAATTGCCTCCTCTATCATCTCTGCCGCCACGACTCAGTTATGGCTCCCCTCTGCATCCTTCACCATCTTATCCACCACCATATTACTACAACTCTCCACCTCCATCAAAAAAGTCTCCTTCGCCACCTTATCATCACAAAAAACACCTCCCAAAAACTCTCCTCCGTCAACTCCTCCTCTTGTTTACCATCACAAATCACCACCTCCTCCTAAAAAGTCTCCTCCGACAACTTATCATTACTACTCTCCTCCTCCACTATCACCGCCATCTTACTACTACAAATCTCCTCCCCTGCCTGGTAAGGTCTTTCCTCCTCCATATCGCTACTCTTCTCCACCGCCACAGTTACGTCTGCCGCCACTACATCCTCCAACGCATCGACTCCCATTTACAGTGAAGGTGATCAGAAAGGTTTACTACTTCAGATGCTACGACAGAAAAGAACCAAAAAAATTACATAATTTGAAACCTCGTCAAGGTTTAAGCTTTCCTCTATAACCTCTACTTTCTTTTATTCTTGGATCGTCCTTGCTCTGCTTTTAACCATCGAAACTATTTTCATCAGAGCAGGTGCTTGCAAGGTCGGAAAGAAGGCCAATGAAGCTTTCGGTACGACCAGAAACAGCGGGCGGTTCATCGTTATAATCAGAGGCTTTGACCATTTTAACTCTGGATCAAATGTTTGTACGACCAAGCTCCACGTGGGACCAAAACACTCGTCGTGCAGTATTCCGACGAACCTTAAGTGGGGTAAAAAAGGTGCTAGGTTGAAAGTGATGTCAAAGACAAAGTTCAAGGTTGTTCTTCGTGCTTCCCCTTTCCTTTTGCTTCAAAGAGGAAAGAAAAAATTATTTGCAACGAGAGGATTTTCTTTGTATTCAAAGATGCAAAAATATTACAATTTTTGCAATTTTGTTCTTCTACTGTACTACGAAAGTAGTTTCAAAATAACAAATAAAAAATAAATTTTTAATTCTGCCACTAACCCCTGTAAATCTGTCACTAACTCTTGTAAATCTGCCTCTAACCCTAAGACTAGTTCAACAACTATTAACTACGGTTAAACATATAACAAACACAAATAATAAGATTAGATATAACAAGAAACCCCACAAAAAATGTCACGAGACCATTCCTGATCCCCTCTCTTCTCCACCATCGCCGTCGGCACTACCGCCTGTGGTTTATCCTTCTAGTCCACCTCCATCTCTACCACCACCTCCGCCATTGTCTCCGCCTTCACCTCTGTCTCCTTCATCTCTTCCATCATCCCCGTCTCTGCCTCCACCACCCAATACTACAAATCTCCTCCTCCACCCCCTTCCTACATTTGTGAAACTCCTTCTCCTCCGCCGCCTTCACCACCACAACACTTCTACAATTCTCCTCCTCCACCACCACCATCTCCTCCACTACAAACTTACGTACACGCATCCCCACCACCTCCGCCATATTAAGCTTCCAACGTTCGTGGAAATAAAGTAGATCTCCACATTCTCGAACCTTGTTTTGCGTTAGTTTGGAAATCAACGACGATTCTACTGAAGACTTCTGTTATACTGGTTTAGCTTCATTTAGTGGAATAAAGAATGTTTCGCCTTCAATCTCGCATGCATATTTCGGTTCTTTTTCTTTTAAGTTCTTAGCCAGGAAAAAATGAGTTCGACTTTTCGAGGACAAAAGTTATGAAATCTCTAAAAGTTATGAAATCGAGGTTGTTCAAGTATGAATCAAGTCAACATCACCACTAATGTCTTTTTTTTCAATCTTACTATAGTTATTACTCATGCAAATTATCTTATATTACTATTGGATGAAATAATACTTGTCGCAGAAAAAAAAATATTTCAGAAGGGTAAAAGGAGAAATTCTAGAACAAAGTTTGGGTTTGAATGACATGGAATATGAAGAAAATAGGATGAATCTGGCAGCTAAATAAATGAAATGAAAAGGACGCTTTGCTTGTTCATGATAGACATTTTATAAAGAAGACTGTTCAATTATAAGAGTAACAACAAGTTCAAGAAACAGAAAGAGATTATTGGCCTCGCCATTTCTTTCCTATAGGGAAAGGGAATTGGCATTATCAAAATTAAATTACACAACGAAACCAAAGAACAAATGTCTTGAGCCCATTACTTGAACCGTCTATTGGAAGTGAAAAGAATTGTTTTGAATGTATTCATTTGTTTTTATTGTATGCATCGGAGGAGTGCCTGGTGGTTGATATTATCACTTTAGGCCAGTACACTTCTTTTTTTTTTGTGCAGTGGGCAGATCAGTGGAAATTAGGAATGGGCAACCCAAGCCCGACCTGCAGTTTATGGGTCGGGTTGGTGATGAAAAATTTGGGTTTTTTTAAAATTGGGTCGGATTTATATTATTTGTTTGGGTTTTGGGTCGGACTTTTATTTTTACAAAACTCGCGGGCCCGATCAAAAAAAAATGTGAATAATAATTTATAAATAAAAGAAAACCCTAATCTCTAGACGACGCCGCCCTTTCCTCTCGACTCCGTCACCCGCCTGACGCCCTTCCTGACCTTGACAGCCGACGCTCGACCCTGGTGCCCGCTTGACGCCATTCCTGACCTCGACAGCCGACGCTCGACCCCGGCACCGCCCGACTCCGTCTCGCTTCATGTTCTGTAAGTTTCTTCTTTGATAATATTGTGTACAGTCTCTATATAATAGAATAATATTTTGCATTCTGGATCAACGTAGGATTTCTTCCGAGTTTCAAGCTTCTGGGTTTTGAACGGTGCTAGACTTAGTGATCTGGGTTTGTTTGCATTTCATGATTTTCATACTGAGTTTCTACAGTTACGTTATTTTTAGAGTTGGGCTTATTGAGTTTTGCCAATTAAAAATTTAACTGATTGAGTTTTCTAGGTTTAAGGTTTGGCTTTTTCACTCAGAGGCTCTTCCATTGCAGCAATTTTAGTTTTTTATCCATTGATTCTGTAGAGTAATGAGTAGAATCTGAATTTCTGATTGAGCACTTCGTAATTGATTTTCGAAATATTTTTGGTGTTTTCTGTGGAGAACTTGTCTCCTACAACGAACTTCTGTGCATAGTAGAAAAGATTTTCATCTCATTATGGATTATTTTGCCACAATATTGTTTTAGTAAATTCGACCATAGCATCCTTAAACACTAAGTTGCCTTTCAATGGATAGAATATTTCCACATTTGCTTTGTTGTTGCTAATCAAATTTGTTTGTTTATGAATTCTTTTGCTCGTTGTTGATATAGCCTCTATGAAATGGACAGTGAAAGTAGTCAGACAAATAACAGTAACAATTCTAAAAAAAAGGTATTTAGATCAGAAGTTTGGGATCACTTTGTATTGGTTGACATTGGTGATCCCGAACAGCCGAAAGCAGAATGCAATTATTGTTCTAAACTTTATGCTTGTCACTCTCGAAAGAATGACACGTCAGCTATGAGTAGACATTTGAATATATGCAAAAAGTATTTAGTAAGCATAGATGCAAAACAGAAGACGTTGCCTTTTGTGAAGGAAGATAAAGAAAATATTACTGAACAA
Source organism: Begonia fuchsioides (assembly GCA_003255005.1). NCBI lineage: Eukaryota > Viridiplantae > Streptophyta > Magnoliopsida > Cucurbitales > Begoniaceae > Begonia > Begonia fuchsioides. Next base: position 43,106 of record QAOC01009125.1, read on the forward strand.
TTTTCGCAATCTACTGCACGTATCTACCTAGCAAAGATGCTCATTAAAGATGAACTTCCGATAAAAATGGTGGAATGGGAAGGATTCAAGGAATTGCTTCAATATTTTCAAAAGTCGTTCGTTATGCCATCACGAAGGACGATTGCTAGAGATATTGAGTTGTTATACAAAAACGAGAAAAGTCAATTGATGGAGTACATAAAAAAGAAGGCAAAAGAGTGTGCTTAACTACAGATGCATGGACTTCCAACCAAACTATAAATTATATTGTTTTGACAGGACATTTCATTGACGGTGATTGGAAGTTGCACAAGAAGATTCTCAATTTTCGGCGGATTGAGAATCACAAGGGGGAGACAATTGCAAACATGTTGGAAGACTGTTTGCTCGAGTGGGGTATTAACAAAGTGTTTACGGTAACCGTTGACAATGCTTCTTCCAATGATGTTGCCATTAGTCTTTTAGTTAAAAGTTTAAGACATTGGAACAGCTTAGTGCTAGATGGATCATGCATCCATGTACGTTTTTTGGCCCATATTGTGAACTTGATTGTCAAAGACGGTGTCAAAGAACATCAAGGTGCAATTAGTAGAGTGCGCAAAGCAGTTAAGTATGTGAAGTCTTCACCAGGAAGGTTACATCAATTTAAGAAATGTATCGATAGCCTTAAAATTACATTTAAGAACAATGTAAGCCTTGATGTGCCTACTAGATGGAATTTTATGTACCTAATGTTAGTGAATGCAGAAAAATACTCAAGGGCATTTAAAAAATTAGGAGATTGTGATAAAAAATTTATTTCAGACATGGAAGATGATGGACCATCAACAGATGCAGATTGGGCTGACATTCGTGAATTCTGTAAGTTCTTAAAGGTGTTTTATGATACTACACTCAAAGTTTCAGCATCACTGCATATTACAGGCAATATTTATGTGATCGAAGTATGCAGGCTAAAGATGACAATTCAAAAATATGTCGAAGGAGAGAACGAGTTGTTGAAAAAAATGGCGGTTGGAATGCTAAAGAAGCTTGAAAAATATTGGGGAAGTTTCAAGAAATTCAATTCTCTTTTCTTCATAGCTGTTCTTCTAGATTCAAGATGCAAATCGAAAATGTTAAAACATTTTCTATCAATTTTGTTTGGTGCCGATCAAGCATCGGATTTCCTGCAGCAAATAATTAATCTAATGGAAAAATTATACTATGAGTACAAAGGTGATGAAAGCCCAAGTTCTCCAATGGATCAACTTCTACAAGAGACAACAACTACTCTAGCAGTTTCTTCATATTACGATCACTCCTTTAATTGTGATAACTCAAGGACTATGTCTGAAGTTGATGAGTATTTAAAAGAAAAAGCTGACATATACTCTGACAAAGTAGATGTTTTTGCATGGTGGAGATGTAACTCAAATAAGTATCCAATTTTGAGTCAAATAGCTAGAGATGTGTTGACTATTTCAATTTCTACTGTAGCTTCTGAATCAACATTTAGTTGTGGTTGACGTATTATCGATTCATCGCGCACCGTCTTATTACCTAAGACAATTGAACAAATTATTTGCACTCAAAGTTGGATTCGTACAACTTTTCCTAATGACCCAGACGTAGTTGATGTTTATGAAACTATTGACGAATGTATGTCTTTTTATTTTTTACATCATATCCTAGATACTATTTGAATTTTTATAATACTTTTTTTTTGTTATGTAGAACTTGAAGCGAATTTTCCTCAAATTCAGATAGGAGAAAATACGCCAACAATTATTGAATAATGAATGTACTTTACTTTTTTTTAAATGTATATCTAATCTAATATCATATAACTTGTATTTGATTTGTGCAGAAAATATGGAAGATACAAATATGATGAACAATGAAAGACAAGTAAAATTAAATAGATATTTTGATGGATGTTTTATTTTGATGGATGTTTTTTAATGTTTTTATGGATGATTTTATATTGATGAATGTATTTATTTTGATGGATGTTTTTTTAATGTTTTTATGTTGATGAATGTATTTAATTTGATAGATGTTTGATGACTATTTTTTACCGATGTTTTTTATGGATGTTTTTTATCTTGAAATAATTTTTTGTATGGGACCAAAAACCCAACCCGACCCAACCCAAATGGGTTTGGGTCGGGTTGTCTCATAGATATCGGGTTTCGGGTCGGTCTTTGGTTTCGAGTTTTGGACCAAAGCTTAAATGAGTCGGTACTGGTCGGCAAAAAACCTGACCCAAACCGACCCATGCCCACCCCTAGTGGAAATTGATCAACCATTAATGATTTGTAGTGACTCATCTTGTAAAAGACAAAGATAAACAATACGTTATTAGCGGTGATAATCATGTTCATACCTTTAGAGATACAAATCTAAAATTTATGTCGTATATTAGTAAAGTTATCATCTATATCCACTGCAATATGCATTGAGATATAAATTTAAGAAACAAATCAGTATAAATTATGATCCAAAGTGAACAATAAGAGCATCACTAGATATTACAAATGTTATTAAAACTTTCATCCAAACTAGAATTGTCGACTATACCGACTAGGATGTCAGATCTTCTTTAATTATGGTGGATTATGGCAGCACGCTCTGTAAAAATTAAATTGACCCAATATAATGTTGATAGTGAGGCTACATCTTATACTAGTAAAGTTGCACAATTTGACATCAATATTATATGCGTCAGTATATGTAATAAAAAATTAAGATAAAAAAATAAATCTAAAGTTAGGTTTCTATTTTAAGTATAGCCAAGAAAACATGAATGAAAAATTCTTCACTTGTTTGGTTGGATTATTTCTATAATCTGTTTAAATAAATGTTTGTTTTTGTAGTAGTTTTTAATGGAGGGGAAAAGTATCGGAAATGGCATTAGCGTTCGCTAGGGTTGATATAATTCGTTTGCTACTGTTTTTCTCTTGCTTTCGTGGAGCGGAAGTTGATTTCGATAGAACCTGCGACTTCGGGGCATTCTTTTTCTACCGTTTCCGAAACCATTTTCTCTGTAATTTTTCGTCTAAGTTTGTTTTCCCTGACTGGGAAGGAAACGAACTGCTGAATAATCGCCCGCGAAGAAGAGGGATTGCTATTGTCTGAGGATTGATTCGCGATAAACGGAAGATGGTGCGTCTCGCGTCTCTTTTAATCTCTGCATCGTTTGATTCGCAGCCGCGTTCATCTTATGGTAGTTTTTTTGAAAATACGGGGAATATCAGAAGGTCGAGATTGTCTCATTGTCATGTTTCCAATGATACATTTTTTTTTATTATTTTCATATAATTTCCCGGCAGCCAAATTGTTTTCTTTCTGTAAACTTTCAACCATTCAATGTTAGCATAGCTACTGAGTCATTGATATTTACTGTTTTTCTTTGTCTAGGCTGCAAAAATTCTGGCTAACTTGATTGTGATGGGATCTGGAATACTGGCCAGGGCTCTTGTTCAGGCATATCGTCAAGCACTGACTAGTATGCTCATGCTGTTCTTTTAACTTGGTGAATGTTATTGATTGTTAGCTTCGTTTTTCGAATTATGTTATACTTGTGCTCTGTTCTTAACCTTGTTACTCATCTGATTAGTTTGAGATTTTTTATTTCTTTATTTTTCAGAAGTAAATTATGAATTTCCATTTATATTATCGTGTGACTGTTCTCTGTATTTATTTTTGTGTTCGATCAATACTTAGCACTGCCTTATAACTAGCACGATAAATGTTCTCCTCTAATGAAATATTCATTGTGAAGTTTTAACATTTTGTATTTTTTGATGTAGATGCTTTAATTATGCGAGATTTTTGTAGAGGTCAATTTAAACTTGAGTTGGGATTGAAACCTTTCATGAAAAAACCAAGCTTTTTGTTTATCTTTACCCTACTGTGGATATTTGAAAGTTTCATGAACAATTTTGTGCCTTTTTTTATAAAAGAGGCTTTTGAATACCTTGAATCTTCAGATTTAATTGTTCACAATGGTTAAAACTTGTACGTCAGTGTGCTATGGTCTGTATATAGCAAGTTAAGATAGAGGTATGAAGTCCACACACCCTAAATAACTAGTTTTTAGTTTATTGTAGTGATTCGGAAAACAAACCCCTTGGCCTCCAAGATTTACAAATCTCTTCACGTGTCCAAATTTTCTAAATTTCTTCCTCTCCAACCATTTAGCTGGTCAAGCTGATTAAAGGAACGTTGGAATATCAATCAACTTTTGATGATGGATTCAGATGATGACCAAAGATCACCTACTAGCAATCTGAAAGAAAATGAAAGCTGCCTCTTAATTTGCAAATTTTTTTGCAATGATTTATTATATGTTATTGGGGTTTTCTCATCTTCTATCAGATGCCTCCAAAAATGGTGTTGCCCAAGAAACAATACAAAACACCGTCCGACAGGCGAGCAAGGTCATGACGCATCAAGAAGCGAGACAGATTCTGGGAGTAACAGAGGAAACGCCATGGGAAGAAGTCTTGAAGGTCAGAATATGTCTCCATATTCTCGTTGCATTTTCCCTCTCCATTATTAAGATCTGAACATTTTTTGATGCTCATTGTAGAAATATGACACTCTGTTTGAGAGAAACGCCAAGAATGGGAGTTTCTACCTTCAATCAAAGGTTCACAGAGCCAAGGAATGTCTAGAAACAGTCTACCGAGACAAATACCAGAATCCTCCTACTTGACACCAGGTTTTGCCCCCTGTTTTTTCATACTAATCCTCTCATCTTTGTGTAAAATTGTTCTTGTTTGTCCTATGATCTTCTAAAGCTGGGATGGTCAAGTTGTACTCCCAAAATTGTTCCATAATTATTCGTACAAACAAACAATAATGACGAGTTTTTTCAGATTTAGATACTACTGCTATCTAAATTATATATGAAATCTATTGCATGATCTCTTTCAATTGCAAATTTTTGTCCGCTAATTTGTTGTTGGATTATAGAAAAATGGTTCTCCCCCAGGCACAGCTACAATAAATCTCACACACACACACAATCGGAGAGAGAATCACCTACAAACATGAAGAGGAATCCCTCAATTTCCCCCAATCTCTCCCTGAAACTCGGAATTCATTTCTTTCCCAGTCTTTTGACAAAGATGATTTTTGTAAGAGATTTTTAGCGGCAGCTAAAACTTCATCATCTACAAACAACCTAACTGTAGTCTTATCTTGTGGATTTATTTTTCGGGAATGTAAGTTGCTTCTTGCTTAGAAGTTCTTGCGGCGCTAGACGGTTCTACTTTCGACAAGTTTACTGCAAAGAACAGTGCTGAATCTGAAAACATGAACTCGTAAACTGTATGCAGTTGTTGGTATGTCCTCGTGAAGAAGCAGCTTTTTTATGAACTTCAAATTTGATTGCCTAATGTTTTCTTCGTTTACCCCCGAATCTCAGCTCAATTTTTGATTTATTGAATTCCTCTCTACTGGGGTACACTTTTGAACTTCCCGACAGAAGAAACTGACATTCATGTGATACAAAGTTAATATGTGATGAGCACATAAATTCTTGACGACCATGCTTCGAATATTTAAGCTCTTCGTTTCACAGATGGTTTATTCATTTGCTGCTTCCTCTATTTTACTACCAAAAAACACATGTATGAAAAAGTCAAAAATTGGATCACATTATGTGTTGTTCGTGGCCAGTCGGGGTCTGTCAGCGTCAGGGTAATATGGAAAAATCAAAAGAATATAAGAAATAAGAACATCTGTAGCATGACGGTACCTCATTTGGAATGAATAATATTTAGTTGACAAGTTTAGTAGAGCCTTCTTTGAACAGTTTGAAGCTCAGCTTACTTAGCATTGCTCGAGAATACTGGCGAGACGACATTTTCCAATTCATGCCAGTTGTCATCATGTCCTTGAACTCATCGTAGCTTATTCGACCATCCTGCCAAAGTTAAACACAAACATGTTACTGCCTTTCCTAGTTTAGTATTCTCAAAGCTTGTCCAGATTACCCTATCCAAGTCCGCGTCATATATGATGTCTTGGATGAAGTTTTCATTCTCTTGCCCAGTGCCGTCCTCCAGCAGTGTTTCTCTCAACTCATCTAGCTCAATATACCCACTTTCGTTCTTGTCGAAGAAACTGAAAGCTCTCGACAGAAGCTCGTCGCTCCCCATTCTTTTCAAATGGATAGACATTGTCACGAATTCTTCGCAGTTTATTGTGCCATTTCCATCGTCATCCGCCTTCAGGAATAAATCAGATGCACAATGCGTAAGTGAAGCTCATATCAGTAAGTTTCAAGACCAATGACAGCACCAAATAATAACACATATTATGGCTACAAATGTAAAATAATTAAATCTCATTAGATCGTTGGTCTAAGAGATTTGTTATTCTTTCTAGCGTCTGTTTGTATCATAATTATTAGGAAAAAGGTATTAATAAACATGTATGTTCCTTTATTGGTCAATCGTCATTGCCTGAACTATATTTAGTCTTCAGATTCCCCGATATCAAAATTCCTCATCTTTGTCTCCCAACTGATTAGCAATAAAGCATAGGCCGCATAATTGAGGGAGAAATATATGAAAAGATCAGCATCCCAAAAGCAGCGTGTTTTTGTTTTAACAAACTCTAAAAGGAAGACTAAAAATTATCGCCACCTTTCTATCAAAAGTTGTTTCTCTTTCAAAAAAAAAAAAGAGGAGAGAAGATCACAGGAAAAATATAATTTTTTAATGAAATCTTTTAAAATGTGAAGTTAAATTATTAACATCCCTAAGTTGGGGTTATTTGTCTAAAAATAAATTGATGGACCTACTTATTTTTTTATCACTAAGTTTCAGGTTAACAGCACTTTTCTTGTGTTTTTAGAGTCAACCTTTTTGAATTCCATCCCTTCTTGATTTTTCAGCTGTGCCTTGTTTTAAGGGAGTAAAAACTTTTCATGAAATTTGCATTGATGCAACAACATATTCACAATACTTGGTTTAACAATATGATAATCGCATGCAAAAAAATGCAGATGAAATCCGTGTATAAACTAGAGAGAAAGACACTCACCGCATCCATTAGCAACTGCATATCGAGATCTGGAATGGGATGTCCAATCTTATGGAATCCATCTTTTAGCTCTTCAAAAGTTAAGTCTCCATCTTTATCAGTATCCATCATGTTAAACATCTGTTTGATCCCATTCATTTGCTCATCTGGCAAATTTTCAGCCACAATCTGAGAAAGCAGAGCAGTCAAAAAAAAGGGAACGGTGCCTCCTCCAACAATAAACGACTTCAATTTAATGAGTTCGAAAACTTACTCTAAGAACTTTCTTCTTGAACTTATTCATTACGGAGAACTGTTTGATCTTCATTCTGACATTTTCACCCAGAGAGACATCACGGGCTAGTTTTGCATTCGAAATCCAGGGATGATCTGCATGAAACATAGATGATATACTTATAATTCCTATTTACATAAAAACATAGTTCAAATTTAACAATTAATTGATAATTATACAAGGAGATGTAAATGATACAAAAGTAACATTACTGCTTCATTAAAACTACAGCATACATACCAAGTACTTCTTGAACAGTCATCCTACTGTAAGGATTTGGATCGAGCATGTTCTTGACAAGTTCCTTTGCTTCTTCAGAGACCTTTGGCCAAGGATCCCTCTCAAAATCTACATCACCCCCAACTATTGCATGTGCGATCCCCTCTTCTGTTTCTGTACTAATTATAGAGTAATTAATTCATCATTAACTGTGGCCAAAGAGTCGACAATTTTGTTTTTAAGAACTACATGAAAGTTGAAAGAACTCACCAGCCCAAAAAGGCGGCACTCCGCAAAGCAAGATGTAAAGAATGACTCCAGCACTCCAAACATCAGCTTCTGGTCCGTAATTACGTCTAAGGACATCAGGCGCCATGTAATATGGGCTTCCGACGATATCACTGAATCTCTGATCTATGATCAAGTTATAAGAAGTCTCACTGAAGCTCGAACCACACATTGTAATCCATGTTCACATCATGAGCATTTTTACTATCAAGAGAGCCAAGAGTGATGGTATACCTGGTTCGAAAAATATTGATAAGCCGAAATCAATGGCCTTTAGATCGGAACTCTCACTTTCATCGGCAAATAGAAAATTCTCTGGCTTCAAGTCCCTATGTATTACTCCATTTTCGTGGCAAACCTGCAACAGGTTTGAATTGGGGCTTTATGAGTCGCTAATAGCTAAGCCTTTTCTTTTAACAATATGTTGCAGATGGTTTAAGTGTTTTTTCTCTAATACTTGGATGGGTCCATCAGAACTTCAACCATTGACCTCCTCACAAAGAATTCATCAACCAGAGTAGCAATAAACATAAAGCGGAAGCAAAAATGAAAAAAAAATGTAAAAATTCTTTAGTCATTTCCCCAACAAACCCCAAGGGAAGAATTTTCAGATAGAGACTACTCTACCTTGCAGACCTCAAGAATAGTTTTGGCTACGGTTGCGGCAGCACGCTCAGTGTAATGCCCTTTCCTAACAATTTTATCAAAAAGCTCACCGCCCTCGCACAGCTCCATGACAAGATAAATCGCCTCTTTGTCCTCATAAACCTCCTTGAAGCTCACAATATTGGGATGCTTAGGCAGATAGCGCATTATAGCCACCTCTCTCCTCACATCCTCGAGATCAATATCCGTCTTCAACTTGCTCTTAGATATAGTTTTGCACGCAAATACCTCCCCTGTCTGATTATGAAAGCACCGGTAAGTAATCCCGAACTCACCTCTGCCAAGCTCTTTGCAGAACCGGTACTTCTCATATATATCGTCGCCATCAGGGTCTGAGAGGACGTAGATCGTACGGTGGGGCAAGGATCTGTGGATGGATCCAGAAGGAGGGGAATCGAACGTGGCGTCTCCCTGCCGCTGCTTGGCAGCTTCTTTCGCAGCAGAAGAAATGCAGCTTCCCATGGGAGAATTTGGCGGTGGATCAGCCGGCTACGATACGAACCCCCATGGGAGGAGGAAGAAGCGAGGATTAGAAAACGAGATGAGCGTAGAGATGAGAATTAAGGACGATACAGTAGGGAAAGGGAAGGCTTGAATGGTCCCGCCTCTTTTTAGGCAGTCGTTGAGAAACCGTTAATTTGAACGGCTCTTCAAATGCATATATTTGCCACAACTTACCAGCTCCTTTTAGAGTGTTTGGTCCAGGCTCTTCAGCCACGTCTATTCTTACTCGGGCTGGACAGTACCGATTCCGGTTCAATTCGATTTTTGAAAAAATAAAACTTGATCAATTTATTTGAGTCTTGAATATTTAAGACTAGAATTCGAACCGAACATGATCTAGACCACTCTAGAAATTTTATTTTGGTTAGGTGCGCTTATGGTTTTTCCAAATATATTAATTTAAAATTCAAGAAAAATAGCAAAATTTTAAATCAACTCAAACCCAACAAATAGGAGTGTAAAAATTAAAATGATCATAAGATTATAAAAATTACTAAGAATAATATAAAAAATTTAAAATCTACCTTTATCGACATCTTTTCCCCGTATCATTAGTCGTTGATTTTAATTAAGGGTAGACTCGTTAATTTGTTGACTATCCAATAAATTTTTATTATTTTGCAGAATAATTGATTTTCTTAACCTTATTAATTTTACATTTTAACTTATGTTTAAGTAAATAATATTAATTAGTTTCTATCCTTACATATTTTTCTAGTTACATGCACTTAAAAATATTAAATATTACTTGATTTGGAAAAGTTTATTATACTGTATTGAAGTTATTTGATGAGTTTTTGGAAGAATAGTATTTTTGTTTAACTACTTGTAAATTTATTTTTATTTATATTATTTGAATATAAGTTAATTACTTAAATATGCTATATATTTTTTAATTGGGTCTTCTCTTTTGAGCAATTAATTAAATGTAGGTTAATAATTTATTTCTTTGATATTCTTTTCGAGAAAGTATAATATTTATTTTTTTAAATAATTTGAAAAATTAATTTTTAATGAACCCATTTGGAGAAGACAAACACAAACAACCTGTGTTTGAATTTGAAAATCGATTATAGGTTACTGGTCGGTTTTGGATTTAGAGTCTCAAACACATGACCGATTGTGAGTTGATTACGAATAGTTAAAAAATTAACTAAATCAGAAAAGACCCACTCCTAATTTTGAGATAATATTTAAATAAAATCCAACCAAATGTATAAATTTTTATATTACAAATTACATAGAACTGCACGGGTTAAAATTTGTTTGTACCCTTTTAACGTTAGAAAGGCAAAATACTTTTTCCCCGTTTTCGGGCACGGTTCGTCTGCGTTCCTCCGCGTTTTGTCGTCTCCCAATCCACTCCACAACAGTAAGTTCTTACAGAAGCATGAACACTCGAGAACTAAAACGGGATGGTATGAAAATGGAAGACAAAAACTGAATCAATTGCAAACATAAAAACAAAACCCAGTTGTCATTTCGATGTGTACTGGGTAGGATTCGGAATCCCAATTCAAAAGCTGTAATCCGATTTGAACACACTCTTGCTCGGTGGTTTTGATCCATCTCTGAAGCTCTTTAATCCTCCATTTTCCGCCTCAGCCATGGCGGCGTCTTTGGGATCTTCCTCCACATCCTTGAATGCCGGATGACTCAGAATTTTACTCAGCAATTGGGTTCCTCTGAGAGCGTTTGTCAAAGGCAAATGTCCCTCCGGCGTGTCATTATCCAGTTCCCAGATGAACTCCGTCGGGAATGACCTGTAATTGTGCTGCTCAATTTCCGTGTCTAGCTTCTTCATCCATCCTACCTTGATGAAAAATCTGGTGAAATCTTTGTTTACTTTCTCAAAAATCTTTTTCTGCGAGCTGTATCCGAATTTCCCACCGCTGTGCTCCTTCCAGAGCTCGTCAATGGCTTTGAGCTCCGATTCTGAGATAAACTGAACCTCCGAGAAGTAGACGTAGCCTCTCTTCTGAGCAGCTTCGCCGGCGAGGGCTATGAGGAGCCGGCGAGTCTCCTCGTCCGCTTGCCTGAAGTTTTGGGTGGAGAGGTGGTGCTGGAGCTGGTCGAAGGAGGTGGTCGGAGAGGTGGAGGGCGTGGAGGAGGTGGGCGAAGAGAGAGAAAAGGCAGTGGTGGAGGAGAGAGAATGAGACTGAGAAGGAATTGAGCTACTTCCATAGTTGGTTTTAAGAGAGAGAAACGAAGAGATGGACGGATGAGCGTCTGCTTGATGTTTCTTCAGAAGAGACTGGTGGCTGCCATGGAGAGCTTGCAGAGAGTTGGCAGCCATGGAGAAGACGGAGATGGAGAGAAAGGGGGGATGGGCCAAGGCTAGCAAGTGTCCGACGAGAGATAAGAAATGAGTGAAAGATGGAAGGAGGAGGCGCATCTGATCCGAAGCAATACAGCTGAGATTTTTGATTGGCTGAACGAGGCAGAGGCTACTCCACTTGGATTCCTCTTTACAAAATAATCCAAAAACAAAAATATGTAAAATATGTGTAAAATTAATTAAGAAACATTGAATTAAAACATGGTTTATTTGAAGATACTGAAAGGCTCTGTACCTTGACCAAGAATGCAGCTTCAGCTTCATGTTTCTTCCCAAGATTCTTTGCCTTCTTGGCCTCCTCAAAGCTAGGATCTTTCGAATCCAACCAACAGCATATGATCAAACATATCTGGTTCGGCCTTGCTCGCCCTCACAGGCCTGGCCATTCCGGCCATCATCAAAGGGCACTGTGCCAGCGTTGAAATTATGGCTTTGCCTTGGCTTCCATCTTGAATCTCCACTAATGCAAATTGTTGGATTGTCATGGGTTCTTCGTAATTTGGAATAAAGTGGATGCCAACGACAGTTCCGAACTGGTCAATGGCAGTTCTCAACAGGGATTCCATTACTTGTGGGGAGCGGTTGTCCAGGTAAACAGATCCCATGACAGATTATGACAAGAAACCTGAAACAGAAAAAGTAAGTCTATAGTTTGATCCTTCCCTAGGCCAAAAGAATACAACCAGTCCATGTAGGATGATTAAAAAATCCAAAGTATGCATATGATAATAGTTTGAGTTTTCCAACTAGATCATGTAATCAAAGCAAACCTAAACTACCCAAAGACATTACAAGTCTGGGTAATTTGAAGTGTTCACAAGAAGTAATGAAAGAAGACCCACGAGTTTCCAAAAAATGAGAGCCATGAGTTTTTCTACATCCTAAAATTAAGTTAATTTCTAGAACCCCTTTTCGCCTAAGTGATTGAGTTTGAATTACCTGCAATAAAACTCCTTCAGATAGGTTTCATACATAAAAAATCAGACCAATCATTTTTTGATAAGAAAATGAAAATGTGATTCCCCGTTCATGAAGCACGAAGGTCCACATATTTAAGTTAATGTCGTATTTTCCATAGGTCATAAGCATAATGCGACAGAAAATACAACTAATTGTCCAATGATCCAATCTTTAAACAGAAATAACAGAGATGGAACTAAAAGTACATTTGACATACTTGATTCAGAATATTTTATCATTTGTACCAAAAGGCGAAATCCCGACAGCATGTAAGGGGGTAAATCACGGTGACTTAACAGCCCAAAGATGAGAGGCTCGTACCTGACACTACAAGGAGCAACCTCAACATTAGAGGATTAAACTCCCACACTGCGGTGACGCAGACTTCGAGCATTGCCTTTGTGCCAATTCTACCACAGCTCAACTACTGAGCTAAGCACGTGCGCCTTCGAATCAAACTATGTGCTCAGTGAAAAGAGAATGCAGTCATTGCATCGAACATGCATATCAAACTATGTTTCTAGGAAAGAGTTAAAGGGGACTGGGAGACTGACAAAATAGATGGCAAAAACTAGGATAGAGCTTCTAATCTGCAGAAGGTAATATTATGATCAGAGCCCACCAATGAATCATTTAAACCATGTCTTATTGGCACTTTCTAAAGCGAACAGAATCATTACAAACATTTTACTAGAGCAACAGAGGTAGCTTCTGATGAGAGATAGTCTTATTGAAGAAGAAATGAGGTAATCTCCAAATCCCAACTGAGAGAACTGAATGCTCGAGAAGTTAAACGCTGGAGAAGTTAAACGAGCCAATCCAAAACCCATCTATATTTATGGAGAATTAAAAGAACTGAAGCTTCTATCGATTGATTTCTATCCAAAATACTGGCTGATTTCATTTCAGAAAATCAGATTTCGTTGATAAAAATTCAATCTTTAAATCTCAAGTAGAGATCAGATCTGATAATTTCGTGCCCATATCTTCTCTTCCCTCCAAGAGTGGGTCCGGCGTCTATATTTCCAAATTTTGCAGAGTGGATGAAGCTTTCGGGGCAGAATGGTCCAACTCAATGAGGAAGAATGGAATCTCATCTCCACCTTGAAAACCCACCAAGGAATCACGGAACTCCCAGATCACGATCAACGTAAAGACAGGTATACAGATTCGAGATGGATAAGACGAAATTTGAGAATCTATCAGAGGTAGACCAAATAGATTGTCGTCTGGAAGTGATTTGATCAACATTATGACGGGAAACGACAAGAGATTCCCTGATTGACTAGCATTCTACGACTGAAATATCGCCCTCAAATTTAAAAGGACCAATTCTGTAAACCTAAATGCAATGAATACTTTTAATTTAAAATTTTTAGTAAATATTCAAAATTATAATAAATATCTTATCATCATATTTTTTTCAATTTAAAATATAAATTAATTTAATTAACTTTCTTTGTCAATTTAGTTAATTTTAACGATATTTTTTGAATTAAAAAAAATACACCAAATGAATTTATTTTTTTTATTTAATTAGTTTAATTTCATAAAAATAAAAATTTTCATAAATTTATAATCATTTTGAATATTTTTATTACCATTTAATAATAAAATATAGTAACTAAATAGATAAATATTATTAAAAATAGCAAAAAATGGTCTAACAGTGCATTTATTGAACTTATACGTAAGTTTAAGTTGTTCATTAACGAATTTTAAAGTTCTAAAAAAATAAGCGAATTAAACTATTATTGACTCATTAAATATTCAATAAATTTTTGTTATTTTTTATGAAAAGTTTAATCATTATTTTTCATTGATAATGAACTTTTAAAAAAGGTATTTGATAAGCGTATTCAATTTGCTCAAATTAAAGTTAGGTTTTTTGAAATTTTTGTGCTAGAAATGTTGTAAGGGTCGACCCCTACTGAGTATAGGTCGAGCGAAAAATACCATGAGACCAACGGTGAAAGTGTCAAGACACTTGAAATGTTGACCCGTGTGTAAAAGGATCGATAAAAACTCCCACGGTCATATTTTTGTCTCATAACAACTAGTAAAGGGTTGACTGAAAAATTCTCAAGTGTCAGACCAAAAATTTTTAGAAGCTTAGAAATATAAATAGAAAAATTGAGACTTCATTTGAGGAGATTTTTAACTTGAAAAACATCACTAGGAAGCGATGCTGAATTTTACACTCGCTCATGATATATTCTATTTAGGATTTCTATATAAATTATAAGTTGGTAATTATTATAAATTTGTAACCTAGTTATTTGAGCAATTTTATTTAAGCAAAAATTTGAGAAAGTGTGAAACTCTTCTAAAAGATAATTCAATCGAAGAAATGATGATACTTTTTGAAAAGAAGATTTAATTGCAACTGTTTGATTAACAATCATAAGTCAACCTAATGAATCCTCGTGCGGCGAGGGAAGAATCTTCAATATGCGGCCTTTGAGCATAGATATAGTTAAGGGTTGATCGAACCGCGTTAAGACATCAGTCTTAATCACGAAAAAATAATAAACTTGAATCACATCTCCCATCTCTTAAGTTAAAAATTGATCCTACAACCTCAAGTTTAAAAAAAAAAATGCAAATTGAATCTTGTAATATGACCGTTTACTGCCTCATCCATCTGTTGTGGATGACTACCTAACGGGTGAGCCATCTGCATAATGTTGAAGTGGGAATAGCACACGTGGATAGCTGAAATTTTTAATTTTTGTTTTTAAAATTAATCAATGTTTTTAATTTTCTAAGCATAAGATGATATTATAGAAAGTTTTGTGAATTTTTAACATATGTAAGATTTATTATAATTTTTAATTACAAAAAATAAAATAAAATATAAAAAATGTCTTTAAAAATTCTGAAATTTCAGGATAAATTCTAATAATGTTGATACTTAAAGTTGCAAAACGGGCTAAAAAGGCAAATCGATCTCCAACAAGTTTTCTTTGTATTGTCCTATTTTATTTTTATGTATATGATACCTTTTATTTTCAATTCAGTCACAATTCATTACTTAAATTGTTTTACAACTTTAAGGATCAATATTATTAAAATTTGTCTTGAAATGTTTATGAGTCTTACACCCAATTTTGCTAAAGCACTTATCTCCATGAATGATTAGAGAAATGTCGTTTCATAATACAAATAATGTGAGGATGTTATATGAACAATTTGGACGTCAACTACTAAATATTGATTAAAATTTGAAAGTGTAAGTGTAACACCAAACGTTTTTTATGTAAATCAGATATGTATAAATGTAGTGTGTCATGACTAGAGTATGAAATATGCTAAGAAAACATGAATATGGTGATGAAATTACATCTTAGAATTAGTGAATTGATGAATCAGAAACAATATTAGTAATTACCTAATTCCAAGGTTTTAGAGTCTTCACATGGATTTGTTTCTTTTAAAGATATTTAATAAACTAGTAGATGAAACTACAACAACAAGAATTTCTTAAATTGGAAAGGTATAGAGAAAGTTATGGATCTTAGAATCCAACAATTGGTAACAAATGTCGGGTTAGAATTTGGTAACGGAGTAGTTTCTGTGTTTCAATCATATCATGTCATAGAAGAACATACTTGACAAAGTGTTCTTCTGTAAAGTTATAGTGGACATCTAGATAAAAAGATTAATAGGTAGATCAACTATATTGGAGTTTTGGAGAGAAAGTTATTCTCGTTTGACGTTGGATAAAGAAAATCGGACTATAGAATTATGGACTTTTGAGCAATGTTTGGTATTTCATATAATTGAACATAATAGGCTCCAAATCTGAAGTTTAAGTCTTCTACAAAGTTAAACTAGACTCAATGAGGAAAAGATAGATTTTTGAATTAGGAAAATCCGAGTTGTTGAGAAAAAGTTACAAAAGGTTTAAATGGCGGTTAACAACCTGAATAAAGGGGAGACACCTTGAACTCTCAGGTTTGACTAAAGGTTGACAATTTATTGCTGAAATGTTGACTTTTAATGAAATTTTAAGGAATTTAATCAATGATTAATTAAAGATGGGCCAATAGGGAAGTGCCACGTGGAAAGGATGGTGACAGCTCATGCTTGAAGAGGTGGTGAGCTTGGATGGTGACACCTCATGCTTGAACCACATGACTCACCTTCCAAAGGGATCTTCAGCTATTAGTCATCCCGACCATCAGCTCTCTCTCTCGGCTCTCTTTTGAAGACGTCTCTTCTCTCTAAATCCTCTCCAAATTCATGTGAGAAAAATTAGGGTTTGTAATAAAAGTGTGAGGTTTTAGTGTTTTGTGCAAGAAAATTTGGTGTTTAAGAGCTAGAAGTGCAAGAGAAGCAATAGCCTACGTGTAACACCCGACTTTTTCCACATACCTTAAGTTTTATCAATGTTGAATGATGAACGAAGTTAACCTATGTTGACCGTTAAGATTAGTTGATTTTCAAGGAGGTAAATTCTTTAAACGAGTTTAACTCTTTCTAATGAAATTAAGTGAATTAGTTGATGAAACTATAGCAACAAAAATATAGCCGTTGGAAGTTTATGGTAAGTTGGGTCGACATAACTTTTTGTGCGGTCGACATAACTCTGAAGGATCCGTCTCTGGAAAATCTTGGGTCGACACATGTAGGCTGGGGTCGACACATGTAGGTTGGGTCGACACATTTTGAACGTTGGAGTCGACATGTAAAGTGTAGGCTCAACTTTGAGGGGTCGACACATAGATTATGGTAAGGTCGACACAATGTCTTTTCTAGGGTCGACACAGTCAATTTGGATGGGTCGACACTTTTTGCGCACTGCACTGTCTTTTGGGTCGACCTATGAACAGTGACCGGTTGACACTAAAAACTCTCGGGTTTGAACATCGGTCAGCACCTTGTATAATGTGTCGACCACCCTTTGAAGTTATCTGAAAACCTTTCATCTGTCACGCGTGAAATTGTTTTAAAAAAATCATCATTATGCAGCCTTGCCCTTCAAGTTTTGTCCGGCCATTCAAGCTCCAAAAACCATAGAACAAGTTTTCTTCCCTCAATTCTCCTTTTTGCAGAGATCTCAAATACTCTCTAGTAGCTTGAGAGAAAGTTGGAGCCTAGGTGTTCTTGAAAACAAATCAAGGAAATGAACGGAAAGTGAATAGAAATTTAGCTTGGAAACGAGGTAAGAATTCATTGCTTGTGTTTTGTCCTTCGAGACCTACATCATAAAGGGTGTGTTAAGTATTGTATGCCTAGTTTAGTTATAATAAGTATGATTAATAAGATAATATGATTGTGTACGTCTTATTACTATTTTGGGGTCCATCTCACCGTGCACCAGCCATATGTTGAGTGATTGATTGATGATGTGTGACATTAAATTTCATTTGTATTTTATAAGTAACGCCTAAGTACGTAAAACACGAAATGAATAATAAAAGTAGATTTATGATTATTTTGGAGATGTTTGTGTATTGAATTCTTGAATGATTTTATGCTCACAAGTATGTACTTTTATGATAAATAATCAAGTTATGCATGCATTCATATTCATGCATCATGTTTTAAGAAAAGTTACGAAAATGTTTTATCATGCATGATTTCAAAACGTCGCCCAACCGTATGTTGAGAATGGGATATGGGAAGAGTTGTCTCGATGGAGGCCAAATGGTGCTAATATCCTATCCCGAGAATTTTCTCATACGATACATGAAAAATGGCAAGCAAGTAAAGATTAAGATTAAGAAAACTCGGGGGTGGAGTTGAATTGGCTGCTTTTCCGAACGGACCTAATGGTGCTCTGTGAGCTGTCCGAGAGGAAGGCCAAATAGTGTCATTCTCTCCCTTACATGTGCCCGCTTATCATGTCAAGAATAAGGATCAAGTATCAAGTTAAGAATCAAGATAAAGAACAAAATGAAGCATAGTTTTAAACATGACATGAGCATTTTAGGCATGTAAATGATATGATTTCTTACTGAGCCTTAAGCTCATTAATTAAGCTTTATGATATAGGTGATGAAGCTCAGGATGAGGAATTTAGTCCTCATCACGTGCCATGATATATGGATGGAGCTACTTTGGAGCAGGATGTTTACGAAACCAAGTGATGACTCGTGGGTGAAAGAAGAAAGAAGTTTTAAATATTTTACTAAGAACTTATGTTAAGTAATTCGATGTGCAATGCTTAAATGTTTTGTACTATTGCCTATCCATGACATGTATATGATAATTTGATATATATATAGATGTTCTATGACGTGTTTTATAAGTATGAGAAGATAATATTATTAATAGCTTTTAATGTCTTACGCTTCTGCTACGATTTTGAGTCAAGAGTTTTGAATGAGATTTAAAAAAAAAAAAAAAAAAATTTACGCTGTCATTAAAGAACGAGATGTTACACTACGACTCCAGCCCTAAGGTACCAAGAAATATCTTTAAGATGTTCATTTTGGTGTTGTAATGACTTATAAGGAATGAAATTTACGTTACATGGTTAATAATACATGAAATTGTGAAGGTAGTTTATGAGTATCCACTTTATAAGTCATGTTACCCAGTTTCTGAAATGTAAATTTTACGAAGTCTTTGAGTTATAATTTGGTTATAATCTCTTCTAATGAAGTGTAACCAATATTCTAAGGTTTATATTGGTACCTTATTCATTCTGATCCAATTAGTGTAGCGAAATTTGTGTATATCGAAAGTTGAAGTAAAAACACGATATGAACTAATAGTGTCATATTATATTCAATTTTGAAGATGTAGAATTTATAAGGCTTTTAAGTGAGAATCTGATCACAACGTCTTTTGAAGAAATGTAGTAGACCTCTTAAGTATGAAATTGGTATCTTAAGTGTTTTGATCAAAGTTCTTTATCTTTAGTTATAAATGCCGAAAGTTTCTGGTAAAATAGGATATTACGGGTTTTGCTTATATTATTTTATTTTATGATGTTAAGGTATATAAGTAAGCTCATTGGATCCTTAAGAATTCAGGATATCAAGCTAAAGCTAAGGAATCCAAGTAAGTAATCCATGCTTGTGTTTGGCCCTTGTGGGACTACATCACAAGGGATAAGACATAAGGATGATGTATTTGATTACTTAGATATTCATTAAGTAAAGAATGTCTTAGAAGTTGTTTGTTTTTATGATAATGTTATCGATGATATTCTGTTAGGGTGTATCGTACCGTACACCGACCCAAGTGAATTGGGTTTGATTGGTGCTTGATTGACATTGTTTGATGTTTATGTATTATCATAAGCCAAGAGTTAAGTCAAGTTTACTAGGAATGTTTATTACGGTTAACTTGGGAGATGTTTGATATAATATGTTGCTTGTACTTAAATTATGTTACCATGTCATGCATATGTATGAATCATGTCCATGCATCATGTTTTATGAAAGATACAAAAATGTTTACTCATGCATATTTTTGAAATGTCACCCAATGTATGATGAAAGAGGTATGTGACACATTCATCATCCAATGCATAAATGTATGTAAAATCAAGATCAAGTTATGAGAGAAGGTTAAATTTGTTGCCACATGGAGGTCATATGGTGCCTATTCACCTTCATACGATGTGACGACCACACATGTTAAGTTAAGTCAAGACAACAATAAAGAACGAAATGAATGTGCATGTTTTTCAAGAAACGTCATGCTCATGTTAGACATATAGGCTCATTCGATTACTTACTGAGCTTTAGGCTCATAGGTTATGCTTTGTGATGTAGGTGATGGAAATAAAGGTGAGAGAGTAGCCCTCCATGTTCGATGTAACAATCATGCCGTGGAGGAGGCAGATCCGGTGCGGGAAGCTTGAATCTTTAAGTGCCGACCGGTGGGGATGTCAAAGATATACATTTAAAGTATTTTGGAGTGTTTATCTTTGAACAATGATGTGTTTTAAAAGTTTAGTTTTGTTAAATGATGCTCTGTAAAAAATTTTATTACGTATATTACATGTTTTGATTAAATTATGTGTTCTATGACCTTTGCGGTATTTTATTTGATGAATATTTTGATTAATAATGTCTTATTTCAAGTAAATGTCGGGTTTATTACGACTTATAATTAAAGTCTTCCGCTGTGTTTTCACGAAAAATAATTCAAAAGAAACATTTTTAAAGAAATAAAAAATTTTACCGCTATAATTTTTAAGTAAAATTTTACGGGGTGTGACAATAAGTTTCTTTGAACTTGCATTTTTGTATATTCCACGCATTATAATATCAAAATTAAAGCAAAACAATAATGAAAGTCAAGATCTAGGGGCCGAGGAAGAGAAATACAGCCAGAGAAACCGCCCCGAACACCACGAACAAACCTAAAAGCACAAAAGGAAAGTCAACATGCTGACTTACCAAAAGCAAAAAAAACCCAACTAACACAAGCCGGCAATAGAAATCAAGCCAGACTCAAAATTGACTACAGAAACAATTAATCAGTTCAACCCAAGGCAGCAACAAGAGGCATCTTTGGGAGGAATACAAAAATGTCATCTTCGAGACCAGGAACGAGACGGAGCAGGCAAATCCGGGGATAAAGGCATCAGCAACCAAGAGAGCAGGAAGCAGCGACATTGGCCAAAAACAGAGATGAAGCCACAATAGTAGCAACATCTTTGGACAAGCCAGAGAAGGAGCAGCAGAACTCGAGACAAGACAGCAGAATCTAATGCGGTAGTAGATCCGAGCAAGAAAAAGAGCAGCGGCATCCGCGAAACAAAAAAAACGATCAAGCAAGAGAGCAGCAGCATCCACCAAAACACTCGGACATACAGAGGAGCAAAAACCTGCAAGAAGACAGAAAAAAGAATGAGTCGAGAAGGGTGGAGATAGGATCTTGTCATTTCAGAGTGGATGAGATTTGCTCAATCATCCTAGGATAAAGAGAGAAAAACATTTTGAAAACATGCTTTTCAATCTTTCTTAAAACGTGCTCAGCCGACCAAGTCTTCCCTTCAAAGGATTTGACATTTCGAGCATTCCAAATGTAGTAAACAGAGGCAGCAAGAGTGATTTTCATCAGGTTGGCTTTCCTATGATCTACTTTGTTTTCCTTCTTTGTCCATTTGAAAGCACTTTTTAGGGTGCTAAAAGATCTTTGTAGACCGAATTTGGCTTTTATGATAGACCAAACCGAGTTGGAGAAGGGGCAAGAGAAAAGGAGATGGCCATTGGATTCAGAATGAAGAGAGCAGAAACAACAAAGGTTAGATATTCCCAAGAAGGTTAGCTGATCTTTTGTTTTAAGCCTTTCATGAGCTGCAAGCCAAAGTATGAATGAGTGCTTAGGAATAACACATTTTGTCCAAACAAAGGGGGCCCACGGCTTAGGGGATCCAGAAGGCATGAATGAGTGATATAGATGTGATAAACCATGGTCATTTGATTTTCTTTTCCAAGCTTCAATTAGACCTTTTGCTTTGTCAATAGAAGTGAATTTTTCAAGAAGAAAAGCTCGAGTTTGGATGAGGTTTTTCATGAAAGGGGAGACACGATAACCCGGGGACCAAATGAATTATATTCCACGCATTATTGATAATTAAATATGTGATGAATCAATTGTGATGTATTTTATATTTAGTAACGCAAGTATCAAATTTACAATAAAATAAAATTTTCAATGACAAATTATTTTTTATGTTAATAAAAAATATTTTTACTATATTAAAAATGCCAAAAACATATACATTATGTTACATAATGTTTGTTATCTTATAATAATGAAAATAGCATATACTATATTTGTACATGATTTATGTATATTTGTAACACCATTGTTATTGTAACTAGAGATGACATCGACCGGGCTCACTTAAATAGTTCAACACTATAGCAATCTAAGTCAAGTTTAGAATCTTCTGAGCCCGAATTTGAACCCTTGAGACAATATATTGGTTTTTGTGTGTCATTTCTACTTCAGAATTCGTTGTGCGACATTCAGAGGTCATTTTTATTCAGAGTTCAAAGGTCTGTCACCCTGTCACACCCCAAAATTTTCCATAATTTTTTTTTTTTTTTAGTCAAAATGCCTTTATTTTATGTGACAATTCTCCTTTGATTTGAAAATCATTGTCAATTAAAACACTTGATGAAATTTCAGCGGAAGACTTAATATATAAAACGAGCACCATACATTTGACCAAAACATTACTTAAAATCGATCAAAATAAATTCATAGGTTTCAAAGACAAGACATTGGCTTAACTAGATCTTACCCAAAAGTAGTTCATAATTGAAACACAAAATACTATTAACGTGTTTACTTCCAATAGTTTTAAACACAAAGACTACCCCCCCTCGGGTCGGTTTGGTCGTAACAACCCAAACGCTCAACCAAAGAACTTCATCTTCAAACTTCGGGTTCATCACAAGCTTCCACACTAATACCATCATTACCTACATCACAAGACTTAATTTATGAGCTTAACGCTCAGTAAATAACAAACAACATAATATGCACATGAATGCCATGATTTACACAAAACATGCAATTTTCTTTCATTCATCCATTCTTCCTTTATTACCGGTATAATGCCCCGTAGGCTCCTAGTTATGCCACACATGTCCATGAATTTTGAACTATGCGCGGGCCCACCCCTTTCGATGGTTCATCACGCCACGCGCTCCCACGGTTACACCCTACAGGCCCGTGGTTGTTCGGTAATGACCTCACCCCTCTAGATGAGCGCCATTACTTGTTCACTATATTTGTAGCGGCCCCACCCCTTCATAGATGGTCCCGCTTAACGACCACACCCCTTTAGATGTGCATCGTTCCACATTCACCTCCTTTTCTTTCCTCCCCATGAAAACAATGCAATTTAAAATCTTTTATTTCTCTTTTCAAAAATCACATGATGCATGCTAAAACAATTAATTCATAATCACACAATATATTATCCATGCATAATTCTCATGTACACAACATCATCAACACATTATATTCAGCATGTCATTACCCAATACATTTCAATAATTCAAAATCACCTAAGCTAACCAGCATACCATTATCCAATAAAATCAACAATTTTAGAATTTAGCTAACTATGTTATTCACAAACAAATATAGCGCAAACAACCCTAACTCTTGTGATGTAGGCCCAAATAGGCAAAACACATACAAAGTTACTTACCTCAATTCCTTAGCACAAATTATAGCACTTGAGCAGAAATCTCGATTGTTTGGCACCCTATGGCACAATGATAATCACAAGTTAATTTTCGGAATTTATCTACCCTATCTTCAAATTTCTATAACTTGAGTCCTACTCATCCAAAAACTTCGATTCAACAGCCATGCTCTTTCTTTTTTAGTCTGTTACAACTTTGTAGAAGAACATTTTGCTATTAGAGCTCGTTTAGATTGAGCTTGGAACACAAAACCTTAACCTACCTAAGTTAATTTTCAGAATTTATCCCCTGTTTTTACCCTATCGTCAAAATTTTGTAACTTGAGTTATACTCATCTAAAAACTTCGATCCAGTAGTCATTATTTTCCATTTTGAGTCTATTACAACTTCGTAGAAGGACGTTTTCTAATTAGAGATCAATTAGATTAGATTTTGAACACTAAACTGCTCACAAATTCCAGAATTTTAGCAACTTTGTGTAAAACGTGAAAAATGTGTCTAACCTAACACTTTAATCCATTATAACTCATTCATGATCCTTGAGATGGAGATAAAAGTACCTTGAATCAGAGAATCCAACTAGAGATGCAACTTGAGTGACTTTTTCTTGTCTCCTTGCACTTGTTGCACAAAACCCTACTTTGATAGCACCGATTTTCTTCAACCACTCAAGCTCTCAAAACCACCTCACTTGAACCTTTGAAAGTGAAGAAAAACCAGAGGGAGAAGGGGATAATTTCGTGCTCCAAAATGAGGAGCTGCAACTCACTTGTTTCTCCAAGTTAGAGTGAAGAGCTCATGCATGTAGGTTGAGTGTTTGAGTGGGCAATGTGGTGGCACCCATGCAATGTAGCCACCACACTCATTTCTTAATTATTTTAGGCTAAATTTGAAATTTATAATCTAATTAGTACCAAGTAGTAGCTCTCAAAATATGATAATTATTTTCACTCAATACCTCTCATTGCAATTCCAAAACACAAATTCTATCAAATACTCACAATTTCGCGCGACAAAACAATAATCATCACATTAATTCATAAGTTTGGTAGCATAGAAAATTTACGGGTGTTACAACCTCCCCCCGTTATTAAAATTTTGTCCCCAAAATTTACATGTCAAACAATTTGGGGTATCCAGCTACCATGTCTTGTTGTCGCTCCCAAGTCACTTCCTCCGTTGAGTGACTTCTCCATAATACTTTGACCATTGGAATTTCCTTGTTCCGCAGCTTCTTTACCTTCGTATCAAGGATTTGCACCGGTTCCACCTCGTAAGTTAGCGTTGGGTTTACCTCAATTTTCTCTTGTTCCACTATCTGGGAGGGATCATGCATGCATTTTCTAAGCATAGAAACGTGGAAAACATTGTGAATCCCGCTCATTGACGGCGACAATTGCAGCATATAAGCTGTCCTCCCCACCTTCTTCACAATTGGAAAAGGCCCAATAAATCGTGGGTTAAGTTTTTTCCTTTTTCCAAACCTCGTAATCCCTTTGAATGGCGAAATCTTAAGAAAAACCTCATCACCTACTTCAAAATCCAATACTCTTCGCCGTTGATCCGCATAGCTTTTCTGACGACTTTGGGCCGTTTTCATCTTTTGTCTAATAATTTCTACTTGTTTCACAGTATGTTGCAGCATATCAGGATCAAGTAGCTTTGCTTCACCAACCTCATCCCAATATAGAGGAGATCTACATTTCTGCCCGTATAACGCTTCGTACGGCGCCATACCAATCGTAGATTGATAGCTGTTGTTGTATGCAAATTCCACCAATGGTAGCAACTTCCCCCATGTTGTTTGAAATTCCAACACGCAAGCCCTCAACATATCCTCCAACACTTGAATAGTTCTTTCAGTTTGACCATCAGTTTGAGGATGAAAGGCTGTGCTAAAATTCAACTTTGTACCCATTGCTTTGTGAAGACTCCTCCAAAAGTGAGATGTGAACCTAGTGTCCCGATCTGAAACGATGGACACCGGAACTCCATGCAAGCGGACAATCTCTTGGACATAAAGTTCGGCAAGTTGGTCCATAGAAAAGGTTGTCTTCACTGGCAAGAAGTGGGCCGACTTCGTCAATCGGTCCACAATGACCCATATACCATTGTGCCCCTTGGCTGTTCTTGGCAACCCCACCACAAAATCCATAGAAATCTGATCCCATTTCCACTCTGGAATTGGGAGGGATTGAAGGGTTCCACCGGGTCTTTGGTGCTCTGACTTTACTTGTTGGCATGTAAGGCACAATTTCACATGTTTGGCTACATCTTCTTTCATATTCGGCCACCAGTAGTGTTGCCTTAAGTCCCGATACATTTTGCTGCTTCCTGGATGCACCGAGAAAATTGACGAATGTGCCTCAGATAGTATCTCTCTCCTCAATTTTGGATCCTCCGGGACATACCTCTATCCTTATGCTTCAAAATACCATCATCTGAATAAGTGAAATACGTTGAGCCTTCCGGCATCTTGCCCAACTCATGGCGCTTACACAACAGATCATCTTTTTGTGTTTCCTTGATCATGTCTAATATGTTTGGCTTTAAAGATAATGCCAAGAGTGCTGATGATAAATCTGGAACAATCTCAATTTCAAACTTTTGGATTTCAGTTTCAAGCTCTGCCGACATGGCTGAAAGCTCCATTTGCATCGGCCAAGCTTTTCTGCTTAAAGCATCAGCTACTACATTTGCCTTTCCAGGATGATACTTGATCTCGCACTCATAATCTTTAACAAATTCTAACCAGCGCCTCTGCCTCATGTTTAATTCTTTCTGCGTGAAGATGTATTTCAGGCTCTTATGATCGGTGAAAATTTCGCATGGTTGCCCATATAGATAGTGCCTCCATATCTTAAGGACAAACACCACAGCAGCTAATTCCAAGTCGTGCGTTGGGTAATTTTGCTCATAGCTTTTCAGCTGTCTTGAAGCATAAGCAATCACCTTGCTCTCTTGCATAAGCACGCACCCTAATCCAATCTTCGAAGCATCACAGTATACACAGAACTTTCCGCTCTCAGTGGGAAGTGACAGAACAGGCGCAGTGGTTAACTTCTGTTTAAGCTCTTGAAAGCTGTTCTCACAATCATTTGTCCACCAAAATCTTGCATTCTTCCTCGTAAGGCGGGTTAATGATAAGGAAATCTTTGAGAAACCCTTGATGAACCGTCGGTAGTATCCAGCTAAACTAAGGAAACTACGCACTTCGCTCACATTAGTCGGCTGTGGCCACTCTTGGACAGCCCGAACCTTTACCGGATCAACCGATAAACCTTCCTTTGAGATTATATGACCCAGAAAAGCTACCTTATCAAGCCAAAACTCACACTTTGAGAATTTTGCATAGAGGCCTTGGGCTTGTAAAATTGATAAGGTCAGACGTAAGTGCTCCGTGTGCTCTTTTTCTGACCTTGAGTAAACTAAGATATCATCGATGAACACAATAATAAACTTGTCCAAGAAATCCTTAAAGACTCGGTTCATCATATCCATGAATGCTGCCGGCGTTGG
Organism: Begonia fuchsioides; assembly: GCA_003255005.1. Taxonomy (NCBI): domain Eukaryota; kingdom Viridiplantae; phylum Streptophyta; class Magnoliopsida; order Cucurbitales; family Begoniaceae; genus Begonia; species Begonia fuchsioides. The sequence continues at coordinate 70,053 of QAOC01009125.1, forward strand.
TTAATCCAAATGACATAACTAGAAACTCATAGTGATCATATCTTGTACGGAAAGCCGTCTTTGGTATATCTTCGGCCTTGACTTTCAATTAATGGTATCCCGAGCGCAAATCAATTTTTGAAAATACACTCACACCTTGGAGTTGATCAAACAGATCATCAATTCTCGGCAAAGGATATTTGTTCTTTACCGTCACTTTGTTTAGATCCCTATAGTCTATGCACATCCTCTTTGATCCATCCTTCTTCTTCACAAATAGGACAGGAGCTCCCCACGGCGAAGAACTAGGACGTATAAGACCTTTTTACATTAGATCTTCCAATTGGGCTTTAAACTCCTTTAATTCTGATGGCGCCATACGGTAGGGATTCTTATGTATAGGAGCTGTCCCTGGGTGCACTTCAATAGAAAATTTGGTTTCCCTATCTGGTGGTAATCCAGGTAATTCGTCAAGAAAAACCCCCGAAAAGTCCCGAACAACTGGGATGTCTCGCAGTTGTTTGCCTGGCATGATGTGCAAGTCAAGCACACTAGCTAGATAGCCTTCACACCCCTTACTCAATAAGCTTGAAATTTTGCTTGAAAATTAGGGATAACTTGCTTTCCTCCTTTACACCGCGAAAAGTATACTCTTCGCTACCAGGGTGTCGAAAATGTACGATCCCCTTTCTGCAGTCTATTGTGGCAAAGTGTTTGAACAACCAATCCATGCCAAGGATGATATCATATCCTTTCATGGGAATAATGATAAGGTCTGCATGCAAGACCCTACTAGATATACAAATCTCGCATTCCCGCAAGGCGTTGTTGGAGTGTATAAACTCCCCAGATGGCACCATAATATCATACGTGGTCTCGAACACTTCAGGTAGACAACCCACTTTGATACATATAGTAGTAGACATAAAAGAGTGGGTCGCTCCTGAATCAATTAAAGTATAAACGCCCATATTGTTAATAAAAACAGTACCTGACACCATAGTAGGCTGCTCGTCGTCTTCAAGATCAATAAGAGCAAACACCCTTGCAGCCACTTTCTTTTCCAGTCTCGACTTTGGGCAATCACGGGAATAATGGCCATACTCCTGGCAGTTATAACACTGCCCTGTGGTCGTCCCACATTGGCCTTCTTGTTTAACGGCTCACCTTGATGGTGTTTTTCCTTCCCCACAAATGCCCTTTTAAAGCCACTTGTATTTTGGTTCCACTCATTCTTTGATTGCGGCTTAACTTCTCAAAAAAACCTTCCAGATGGCTCCCTATGCTTTCGGAATAAGTTCTCTGCCTCCTCAATCTCAAGGGCTTTGGCCACAACTTTCGAATACAACACATCTTGAGTGCCCGATATTTTGACTCCACTGTAGATCTCCACCTTTAAGCCTTGCACAAATTGGTGGACTTTGTGTTCATTAGTTGCCACCAAGTGAGAAGCAAAACAGGATAAAGCTTCAAACTTATGAATGTAGTCTGCCACCGTCCCCATTTGTCGCAGCTGTACAAACTCCACCAATTTGTTTGATCTCATGGTTACATTGAAATACTTTTCATTAAAGACTTCCTTGAATTTGCTCCAGGTCATTGTTGGAATGTCATGTGTCATTTTCATAGTGTCCCACCAAAACCTTGCGTCCTTTACCAGCATATAAAAGGCGCACGAGACCTTCTCATCTTCCTCGATCTTGGCAAAGTCGAACATATCCTCGATGGTCCGAATCCACTCCTCAGCTCCTGCCGGATCAGAAGTGTTTCCTTCAAAACGAGGCGGTCCCAACCGTTGGAACCTTTCACAGCCCAAGTTCCCTTGATTGACCAGCCGAGGAAAAGATAGCTGCTCCGCTAAGTTCATCGAGTAAGTCATCGAGCCGTGGCATGGGAAACCAATATTTGATAGTAATATCGTTGATGACTCGGCTATCCACACACATCCGATGACTTCCATCTTTCTTCGGCACTAGGAGGGCCGGGACCGCACATGGGCTCAAGGACTCTCGGATGTAGCCCTTAGTGAGGAGTTCTTGAACTTGGTCTCACAAAATTTTGCTCTCCTCAAGATTGAGTCGGTAAGTCGGTCGGTTTGGCAAGGTGGCGCCCGGTTGTAGGTCGATGTGGTGCTCGATCCCTCGGAACGGCGGTAGACCGTCCGGGAGCTCGTTCGGGAACACATCCTTGAATCGGCCAAGTAAGGGTTGCACGGCCTCAGGGATGATCTCTTCATCATGTCCATCGGGCTCTTGGTGTAAGAGCACGATAATTGGGCTTCCGTGTCCGAGGGTGCGTGCCAATTCCTTTCGGCCCATGAAAAGGGTCGTCTTGGCCTTGGCCTCTTTTCGGTTGGTCTCATCCTTGGCAATTTGCTCCGGGTTCATGGGAGCCAAAATGATGCTTCGTCCATCCATCTTGAAGGAATAATGGTTGGTGAAGCCGTTGTGCATAATGCGTCGGTCGAATTGCCATGGTCGGCCGAGTAGTAAGTGGGTGGCGCTCATCGGCACCACGTCACACGTGACCGTGTCCTTGTATGTGCCGATCGTAAAGGCTACCGGGGCTTGTTTACTTACCCGGACATCTTCACGGTCGGTGATCCAGCGTAGCTTGTAGGGCGTCGGGTGTGCGGTAGTGGGTAGCGCCAGCCGCTCGGTCAGCTTGCGGGACGCGATGTTCGTGCAGCTCCCGCCATCGATGATCACCGAACAAATTTTGTCCTTCATCAAGCAACGACTATGAAATAACGTCTCCCGTTGTAAGTCTTCTAGCTGTGGTTGCGTAGTAAGAACTCTTCGCATCATAAACATATTTTGCCCTTCAAATGCTCGGCAAACTTCTTCCTCGGTCGGGGCCGGATCCTCCTCGGCCTCGACGGGCGGTGTCTCATCTTTGCTCACGACCTCCTCGGTATCTTCAAGGACGGTCATGACGCGCTTGTTTGCATATTGCGCGGCCATATGTCCGCGCCCGAGACACTTGAAACATCGGATTTCTCAAGCCCTTTGTGGATCGGCTAGAGTGTCCGATGGCTTAACATCCGTGGTCGGTTTTGGGGCCCATGGTTTTGGCGCTGGCGCCCGATCGTCGATCTGTGGCGCGGGCCGATACGGTGTGGTCGGCTTTGGGGCGGGACGTTGAGCGATCGCCTTGCCCTTTCTCTTGAGTTGCCTCTCGACCCTTAGTGTCATTTGAATGAGTGCATCAAAAGACTCTACGGGTTGCAATTCAACCACATCTCCAATTTCATAGCGTAGGCCTCTAGTAAACCGTGCCATAACTTGTTCTACGGGTTCGGCCAAATCACACTGAATCCGTAAGGTAATCATCAACGCTAGAATTACCTTGTCGAAGTCCTTGGAGTTGTAAAAATAAATCTTGGCGGTAATGGTTCAGTACGAACCGTTTACACATCAATTCTTTCATCAAGCGCCACGAATTAATTTCATCTTCGTGATCTCTCCGTCGTTGTGTACGAAGACTATTCCACCAAAGAGATGCATAATCCGTGAGCTCCAAAGAGGCTAATTGGACCTTAAGTCTCTCGGAATAATTGACACGCTCCACGAATGTGGAAGTGTCGGGATAGGAGAAAGCAATGCAATCTGCCAATGAGAAGAAGGACTAAAACAGAAACAGGGGATTGTGGCAGTTAGAACTCCAATTGCATACAGGATTTTGGGCTGAAATTTTCGGGACTTAGACTTTAAGGAAGGAACTGAGTTTGGTCAAGATTTAGAGTGAAAGCACGTGTGGATCATAAAATGGCACGGGGACAAATTTAGAGGCACAAACAGACAAAATTACCAATTGGCAGAGCATTAGGTGGGAGAGACGTCTGCACAACTCCCAATGCCGGTGACCTGAGAAGGTGAAATTTGGCAGAAACCAATTTCAACGAAAGAGGAATGAATTGCACTTGGTTAGAGGGAAAAAGCACGGGTAGAATAAAAGATACGAGGGATTGAAAATTGGTCGACAGAACTGTCAAAATTCAGGTACTGAGGTGAAGGACAGAGGATAGACGCATACACAACTTTTAATTGGGCAGACCTGGGAGTGAGATAAATAGCCAATACTTTAAGACGTGAAATAAGAACTCACAGCCAGATTTTGAGGATTTTAGCATGAGGGAAACATAAAATAGCATGGGAGACACTTTTGGGACTCAAACAGATTCTCGGGTAAATTAAAATGGCAGCAACCAATAAGAAAACAACCAAGAACCAAAATACATAAACGGGATGAAGGCTATATGACTTCCAAGCTTACCTTGATCCTAAGCAAGTGAGGAGGAAGGTTGGAATAAAGGCTAAGTGACTCTAGCAAGGCACCAACACCAAAGACAACAAGGAAGATTGGATATTACTCACCAAAATCCCAAGAAGCCGTGAGAAAAGAGGGTTTGAGAGCTTCAAAGCTTCTGCAAATTTTCCAATACTTTTCTATCTTTCAAAATGCCGAGAAGAAAGGAATAAAACCCTTCTTCCCACGAGCTACATGGAGAAAATAATTACTACCTACGTTTCAAAGTACTTAGCAAACCTAAAAGCATGGCAAGTGGGCCCCTCCTTTGACTTCTACACTTCAAGGAGAGATGGAACTCTAAGGTATGGTGTACCCCCATTCCTTAATGTTCCCTAATCTTTCCCACTTGCTTCCACGTAATTTAGCACAAAAATAAAATGGATGACAAGTTTCTTGCATGGTTTCTACGAAAAACCATGCAACTATTTTACAAAAGGTACAAGTAATTCAAGCAAAGCAAAATATCTCCTAGAAGTGAACAAGCACACCCCCAATGCTGATCCACCCTTGCCTTGGATTTGTTGGACTCTAATCTCTTCTCGGGTTTGTTGGCCTCCAACCCGAGCTCAAAGTGTGGAAAGGTTTTAGGCATGGCTCGGTCCACCACTTGAAGGAGTGCTCAAAACTAATCGGTTTTGTTCAATTGTATCCTCTTTGGGCCACCCTTGAATAGCTTCCTCCTTGGTCCACAATTGTATAGTTTGCCCTCCCATGCTGGCCATAGTGTAGTCGGTATTCCCTTCCTTCGGAGTGGGACAAGGCCGAGGCTCGTGTAGGTTGTTCCGGCAAGGAACATTATGGACTTTGGTTGTCAATTCCTTCTCTTCAAATTCCCAATGCAAGCATGTTTGGGAAACTCTTTGTCATGAGTTGAGGGAGCATCTAAGAGGTCCAAAGGGGGAAATGTCACACCTGCAAAATCGACAAACATGTTAGAAAAACTCCTTGCTCGGCTACGGGTGGTCATTCCCTCCGGCGGATGGTGGCGCCCGGGCATATCAATAATTGTAAAGGTCAAAAATATTGTCGACCTTTTCAATCCAATCCAAGTACTTGTCTCCATTGGAGGCTCCATTAAAAGATGGTAGATGTACTTTAAGAAGCTTCCATTCATCATCATGATCCGAATATTGATCGGGATCGTAATCATAATCTTCTTCGGATCTATCGTAGTCGCGCGGGCGCGCTTGGGGTTGCCCTCCACGTTCCGCTCTTTGCCTAGGAGGTGGTGAAGGCTGTGCCGGGTGGGCTCGGTCTCGCTCGGCCATATCGTCGAGTTGCTGGAGCATCGCATCCATTCGTCGATTCATTGCTTCGAATTGCTCCTGATTATTGCTCTCGGGATCCCGTTGGTCTCGAGGATTGGAGAACATCGTTTGCTCGCTCGTGGTGGCTTGGTCGCGGGCGGCGTTGTGAATGGCGCCGCTTCGAGTCATCATAAGAAAAAGTTCGAGAGAATTGTAGAAAGTGTAAAAATCGAACCTTTGCTCTAATACCAAGATGGTGTGCAGCGGGAACCAGGATCACACACACTTGATCGGACTTGTCGCTTTCCACATAACTGGGGAAGTCGTGTGTACGGCGATCGGGAAATTGGCTTGGGCCAATTTAGGATGGGGTTTGCGGAAGCATAATATGATAGGAATGAGGGTGTTTGGAGGTTGAAAATAGTGAAAGGCTCGATAGAATGTGGAGATGAGTCGGTGGTGAATATATGGACCGAGATCGGCTTGTGGAGGAGTTTGAAGGCTCAGGGATAAAGATGGTGTAAGGTAGTGAATGTAGGCAATCCAATACTTGAGCAATCAAAGTATTGAACTCGGTACACCTTGAATGTCTTCTCGGATATGACGCACCGATGAATACTCGAGGGTTGATAAAACTCGGCCGGATATGACTCACTGGAGGGGAATTATCGGAGGTAGCTTCGATCCTTTCGGGAAGAAAGTGCAATGCACAATTTTTACTAAAATTCTCTCTATTGAAAACGGAAATCGATTACAATACTTAAAGACATAAAAACAAACTAAGTTAAGAAAATTAAGCGAAGCCCTTGATGAATAGAACGCCTTGGATTAGCTTCGGAAGCCTTTGGTTGACTTTAGGCTTGGTTCAATATGATTGGCACGGTCGGTTTGGAGTGTTGACCGATGGTGCTCACGGTTGACCGAGAGGGTCCTTCGGGTGAGCGGAGCTCCGAACGAATGAGAGATTGGCTCGAGCCAATCTGGATCCGGGGATTCTAAAGTCTCCTCGGTGGTTAACTTGATGCAGTGCACGGTCTGGTTCTTCAATGGTCCGATGATGACTCGAGCGTGTGCGTGGGCACGTCCGAAATGGGCCGAACCGGCGGGTGTGCATGATGTGCAATCAGAGCACCTCATGGACCAAGCCCCGACGACGAGCGAAGGCTTAGTCGTCGGCCTTGCCAAAATCCTCTAGGATTTTGGCTCAATTGAATAAGTGACCATCATTCGGTCACATTTACTTTTGGTTTATTTTTATCAGCAAATAACTTTGGAGAAGGAAGAAAGCAACCCAAAGAAGAAGACGCACAAAGGCCCACAAAGGGAGAAGGCGGCCGAACCATGGTTAAGACATGGTCCACCTTCGGTCAACTAGGAGACCTTGACCAAATCCTATCGGAAACTTGACTTAAATCCGTGAGTAATCCAATTATTTGGTCCAAGAAAGGACAAGATTCGAGTTGGCACACGAGGATTTATCGATGTCCGAGACATGGACACCCGCGGGACACGCTTCAAGACATCCACGGCAACCAAGATTTTACATGAGAAATACCCATGCCCTTATCTTCTTTCGGACAACCTAAGAGTGTCTGAAGTTACAATTTCAAAATGGCACAGACAAATCCCGTGATGGCAGGAGATAAGATCAAAATGCGCACACAAAAACCGTCACTCAAGCCATCGGTGGAACAAGAGGGATTTTCATTCAAAGAATCCGTGACAAAGCTGCCATATTCATCAAAGGATCGTATGGCAACAGAATTTCCAAATGGCACGCGCGGATCCCTCAATATGCGGGATATGGTCAACCCCGGTCAGCGCGCACGCTGATCCTTGGTCAACCGAAGGTCTTCCCCGTGCCACCTTGATCTCCATTCAAAATCCGCCGTGCATATCTATATTATTTCGGATTCTCATCTAAAGGGGGATGCATCTAGACCTTAAATTTTAAATTCGCACGCATAAAATCCTGTGATGCCCGGAACATGGTCAACCGAAGGTCTTCCCTGTGCCACCTTGGTCTCCATTCAAAATCCACCGCGCATATCTATATTATTTTCGGATTCTCAGCTGAAGAGGGATGCATCGGGACCCTCTATTTCAAATTGGCACGCATCAAATCCCGGGATGCCCGGAACATGGTCAACCGAATGTCTACCTCGGTCAACAATGGTCTCCATTCAAATTCAGCTGTGCATATCCATACTGGTTTGGATTTTTAGCTGAATAGGAAGGCATCGGGACCCTCAATTTCAAATTGGCACGCATCAAATCCCGTGATGCCCGGAACTTGGTCAACTGGAAGTCCACCCTCGGCCAACCACTACTTCCATTCAAATTCGGCAATGCATATCCATGTCAATTCGATTTCCCAGCTAAAGAGGAGAGCATCAAGACCCTCCATTTTAAATTGGCACGCATCAAATCCATTAATGCCCGAAGCCTAGTCAAATCTCGGTCAAACAAGGTCTTCATTCAAATTCAGCCGAGCATATCTCTAATGGATCAAGCCTTCAGCCAAAAATGAGTGTCCTTGGTCTTCCAAAAGTCAAAGAAGATCTCTCCCAAGCGATCCAAGACGTCTGTCCAATCTAAGGGCCTCAGTTTAATTCTTTCTCATTTTATTTTTAGTTTTTATTTTTAAGTTTATTTAAGTGTATCGGCCTTCATTGGAAAGGCAGAGAGAATTTTAATAGAATTGTGCTTTGCACCTTCATACCTTTTGGTTGAAGCTCTTTCCGACGGTTTCTTCTCCGGTGAGTCATATCCGGCCAAACTCCGTCAACCCTTGAGTGCCCAATCGGTGAGTCACATCCGAGAGCATCCAAGGTCTACCGATTTCAACACTTTAATTGCTCAAGTGTTTGAATCGTCCGACCTCATCCTTCCTAAATTCCATCTCATCTCCCGAGCCTTCAAAATCCCTCCATAAAGCCGATTCTGGTCCATACATTCCCCTCCGAGCCACCAGGGTCACGTGTACGCCCATTTCCGACCACGGTGCGCCGCTCATTTTTGGACGGCACATCATCTTGGTATCAGAGCCCAAATGACTTGCTCGGGGATAGGAGAGGTGTCGGGAGAATAGAGGACAAAGGAAAATTAGCAATCTGCCGAGAACAAAGAAGGTTGGCAGAAATAGGGGAGGAAACTCGTTAAGGCCACAAATATACAAACAGAGCACGTGTAGAACTTAAAATGACACGACGCACCCGGCAGCCCGGCCCACGATGCAGCCGAGGCTTGTGACCGAGACCCACCCGGCGCCCAACGGGCGCCCCACGACCATGACCCGATGACCTCGGTTGTCAACCCCGCTGAAGTCCACTAGGGCTTCGGCCCAGCGGAACTCATGACCGACATGGATGAACGCACGGTCTAAACCCTATGGATTGAGTGTTCAACCATGGGCCCTATTTTCGGTCACACTTAGTAGATTTTCTTTCAAGCAAGCATTTAGCCTTAGAAGAGGAAGGAATGTCAGCCCAAGAGGAAGAGAACTCAATGCTCAAGCGAAAGCCCACGGAGGACCACCACGGCCGATCATTGACCGACCCACGGTCAAGCCTCGGCCCACCTACGGCCCATTCAAAGCCTTGGCCAAATCCTATCGGCCAACTTACTTAAATCTCTAAGTATTTTGGTTATTTTTTCAAGGAAAGGAAGAGGATCAGATTGGCACGAGCATATCTTCGTGATGACCGTAGATCACTCATCGGACGCACGAGCATGGCTGATCACCAAACCACCAGCGAACCACAAGGGATTCTCATGCACCAAATCCATGGACCAGCTGTTGAATCATAAGAAGATCTTCAAACAACAGCTTTGCTCAACAAACTCACAGATCCCTTGAAGCTCGCCCATGCCCGACCGCCGGCTCGGCCCATTTAGACGTGCCCGCGCACACACCCGAGTCATCATCGGACCATCGAAGAACCAGACCGTGCGCTACCTCAAGTTGACCACCGAGGAGACTTTAGAAGCCCCGGATCCAAATTGGCTGGAGCCAATCTTTCATTCGTTCGGCGCTCCGCTCACCCGACGCACCCTCTCGGTCAACCTCGAGCACCACCGGTCAAAGCGTCAAACCGACCGTGCCAATTCTATTGAACCAAGCCTAAAGTCAACCAAAGGCTTCGAAAGCTAATCCAAGGCGTTCAATTCATCGAAGGGCTTAGCTTAACTTCTTAGCTTATCTTTAGTAGTTTTGTTATCTTTTACGTTTTTCTATTTAAGTGTAACACTTACACTATTTTCAATAGAGTGAATTTTTAGAGAAAAATTGTGCATTGCACCTTCTTCCCGAAAGGCTTGAAGCTCTCTCTGACGCATACTTCTCCGGTGAGTAATATCCGGCCAAGAACGTCAACCCTTTGCACGTACGTTCGGTGAGTCATATCCGAGTGCGGGCGAGGTCTACCGAGGAGAATACCGTGATTGCTCAGGTATTCAAATTGTTCATCCATCTCCTATCTAAACTCGCAAGAGTTTAACCATTCCATTCCCCGAGCTTTCAAACCTTCCATTACCCGATTACACCCATATTGTCATCCACCGAGCCATTCCAGTATTCACCCAAGCCATTCCACTTTCCATACGACCATTACCCCTTATTTCCCTCACAATACGCTTCTGCAACACAACCCCACAATTCACACGACCCAACCCCACAATGCGCCGACCCCCAAGGAAGGCACATCATGGCCCATCAAAGAAAAATGCATCCTCAAATATGCTACCCCTTTTAACCCCAAATAGGCCATGATGTGCCTTCCTTGGGGGTCAGCACAAGGCGGATCGAATAATACGCACACGCAGGGCTCAGATTGGTGGTGCGTGCGACGAACGGGAAAGTTGGTCGTGCGATTTGTGGAGTTGTGTTGCGGAAGCGTATTGTGATGGAAATAGGGGATAATGGTCGAGCGAAAAGTGGAATGGCTCGGGTAAATAATGGAATGGCTCGGATGATGGAAAACAGGGTGAAATTAGACAATGGATGGCTTGAAAGCTCGGGGAACGGAATGGTTAAACTCTTGCGAGTTTAGATATGGAGATGGATGAACAATTTGAATACCTGAGCAATCACGGTATTCTCCTCGGTAGACCTCGCCCGCACTCGGATGTGACGCACCGATCGTACGTGCAAAGGGTTGACGTTCTCGGCCGGATATTACGCACCGGAGAAGTATACGTCGGAGAGAGCTTCAAACCTTTCGGGAAGAAGGTGCTATGCACAATTTTTCACTAAAAATTCACTCTATCTCATTAAGGTGTAAGTGTTACACTTAAATAAACAAAAACCTAAAATAACTAAACTAAGAAAGTCAAGCTAAGCCCTTTGATGTCTTGAACGTCTTGGATTAGCTTCGGAAGCCTTTGGTTGACTTTAAGTTTGGTTCACTTAGGATTGGCACGGTCGGCTTAGAGTTTGACCGAGAGGGTGCGTCGGGTGAGCGGAGCTCCGAACGAATGAGAGATTGGCTCGAGCCAAACTGGATCTGGGGCTGATGTGCCTTCCTTGGGGGTCGGCGCACCGTGGGTTGGGAGAATGCACGCACACGGGGCTCAGATGAACGTCGTGTACGGCAAACGGGAAATTGGATCGTGCGAATTGTGGGTTAGTGTTGCGGAAGTGTATTGTGATGGAAATAAGAGATAATGGTCGTATGGATCGTGTCTCGGTCACAAGCCTCAGCTGCATCGTGCATCGTGGGTTCCCGATTAAGCTCGGAAGGTGTTTCCGAGGCTAAGAGACCTGCAAAATGAGCAACTAAGTTAGAAAAATCACCCGTGCTCATCGGGATCACGTCTGTGTCCGTGATGTTATCTGTGATGTGCTCCGGTTGCACATCAGGGGCTTCTAAAGTCTCCTCGGTGGTCAACCTGATGCAGCGCACGGTCTGGTTCTTCAAGGTCCGATGATGACTCGAGCGTGTGTACGGGCACGTCCAAATGGGCCGAACCGGCGGGCGTGCATGTGCGAGCTTCATGGGATCCGTGAGTTTGTTGAGCAAATCTGTTGCTTGAAGATCCTCTGATGATTCAATAGCTGGTTCATGGATTTTGTGCATGAGAATCCCTTGTGGATCGCTGGTGGTTCGGTGATCGGCCTTGCTCGTGCGTCCGATGAGTGATCTATGGTCATCAAGAAGATATGCTTGTGCTAATCTGTACCTCTTCCATTCCTTGACCAAAGAACCAAAATACTTAAGGATTTAAGTAAGTTGGCCGATAGAATTTGGTCAAGGTCTTCGAATGGGCCGTAGGTGGGCCGAGGCTTGACCGAGGGTCGGTCAATGTTCGGCCGAGGTGGTCCTCTGTGGGCCTGATGTACAATGGGACTCCACTCCATTGGGCCGAGAGTTTTATGCTAACTTAGTTGTTCATTTTGTAGGAAATATAACCTCGGAGTCACCCACGGAAAATGACCAAGAAAGGCCAAAGACATCCATCACATGGCTGGACACGACCACGACGTTCACCTTGATCGCACACGCCGGGCCGGACATTTCGGCCCATGACGCCGGACACACGACCACGGCGTTCACCTTGACCGCACACGCCGGGCCGGACATTGCAGCCCATGATGCCGGACACACGACCACGACGTTCACCTTGACCGCACACGCGGGGCTGGACATTGCGGCCCATAGGGCCGGACACACGACCACGGAGCGCACCACCATCGGACCTACCGGGCCAAGTAACTCGGCCCACGCCGAGACCCATTAGGGTCTCGGCCATCTTCAATAAGTGGCCGAGCGCCACATTTCCCTTCATCAAATAAAGACTTAAAGAATGAAGAAGATCAAGCCTAAACATCAAGAGGACGGATTAATAGCCCAAGACCCAGCCGAGGCCGAGGCCCCTGCAACACTCAAGGAAGCCCAATGCATCCTTCAATTTCGTTCGTGTCAAATCTTCATGGACAAGATCCCTTAGCTGGAAAATAACAACCAAGAGGATTGAGAGAGATTAGCACGCACAGAATCCCATAAATCTCGGAGATACATTGCCACGGCCGAGCACACCCGACAGTGCACCCGCCAACGCACCCGATAGCGCACCGCACCCGCCAGCGCACCCGATAGCGCACCCACCAGGGCAGCGTGCCCGAACCACGACGCACCTCTGAGATCTCCGTGCCAAATCATCAATCCGAACTTCACATCATCCTAGACGTCCAACTAATCTGATGGCTTGAGATTACTAGTTCTCTAAATTTTCGTTATAGTTTTTGTCTACTTAAAGAACATTAGACCTACTTGTTACTTAGAGAATTTTTATATGAAATTGTGTTTACACACCTTCAACCTTTTGGAAGAAGCTCTCCTCGTCGATTTCCTTCTCTGGTAAGTCATATCCGGCCAAGCTTCGAAAACCCTTGCATGTACAATCGGTGAGTCATATCCGAGTGCACACGAGGTCTATTGATTCCGATACTCCGATTGCTCGAGTATCCGAATTACTCCATCTCCCCTCCATCTCCGATCCTCCATCAAAATCATCCCATTTTCGAGCTTTCAGACTTCCTCCACCATACCATTACCTACGCTGATACACAATTTCGTGTACCGGTATCATCCTTACCCGAGAAGACATTCATAGCCGCGCCATCCCGATCAAGACATGTCGTGAATCATCGAGTCATCCAAACTCGAGATCCATTGCACATCAATTGGTATCAGAGCAAAAGGTCCTATTTGCAGCATCGAGTCTTGATTTTTACACGTAAAAATCAAAACTTGCGCATGATGAAACGAAGCGAAGCCGTTCACGGACCCGCCCGCGACAATGCCACCACGAGCGATCAAATGCTATACTCCGGTCCACCCGAACACCACCCTAGCATCCAAGATCAAGTGGCGGATCAAAATCAGCAAATGAACGAACGAATGGCGGCAAATGAACGAATGATGCAAGCTGTTCTACAACGGTTGGACGCATTGACCAACCAACAAGTGCCACCACCGCCCGCACCACGACCGGTCCGAAGACCCGGTGCCGGGAATCGCTGAGCCAATCGACATGACTCGGACGAATCCGATGACGAGTTCTACGCGGACCATCATGCGGATCGAGAAGATGAACGACGACTCCCGAAGATTAACATCCCATCCTTTAGTGGGACCGCAAACGGTGACGCATATCTTGAGTGGGTTGAAAAGGTAGATGCAATTTTCAACCTTTACGATTACTCCGAAAAACTCAAGGTCCAACTAGCGTCATTGGAATTTACGGGATACGCTATTCTTTGGTGGAATTGCCATCGAGCGCAACTCCAGAAAGATAGACAACCCGAAGTCTCGACATGGGACACTTTGAAGGCCCACATGCGCACGCGGTTTTTGCCCAATTACTATCGGCAAGAACTATTTTTGAAACTTCAAGGGCTAAAGCAAGGGGGAAGATCGGTTGAAGAATATCTCACCAAATTTGAGACCATCTGAATTCGATGTGAATTAGATGAGCCGCAAGAACACCTAATAGCTTGGTTCATTAGAGGACTCCAATGTGACATTGGAGATATTGTGGAATTACAGCCCCATGATTCTTTTGACTCGCTTATTCAAATGACGCTAAGAGTTGAAAGACAAGTCAAGTAGAAAGGCAAGGTAGCGGACACAAGACCGATCCCACGCGCGCTCGCGCCTTACCGCCTGGCGCCCACGCACCCGAATCCGACCACGCCCGCACCTTGGGCCCCTAAGCCAAGCGTACCCATCAAAGCCCAAGAGGCGGGTAGTGAAGGATCTCGGACTCGAGAGATACGATGTTTTAAGTGTTTGGGCCGAGGCCACATAGCAGCACAATGCCCTAATAGGAGGGTGATGACAATCCTCGAAGGAACCGAGGAGATAGTAAGCGAGGATGAGTCCGTGAGCCCACCCGAGGACACGACCACACCCGACGAGGTACCGGGCCCAATTGAACACGATAAAGACGAGTGTCGTCCACAAGACGGGACTTGGCACATGGTTTGACGAGTCCTCTCCTCCCAACCACAACCGGAAGCATACCAACGTGAGAACCTCTTCCATAGCCGGTGTTTGGTTAAGGAAAGAGTGTGTTCTTTAATCATTGATGGTGGGAGTTGCACCAACGTAGCTTCCCGAGAGCTAGTGGAGAAATTATCTTTGCCAACCACTGACCATCCAACACCATACAAGCTCCGATCGATCACGGATCGGGAGGACGTCCGAGTCTCTAAGCAAACTCGGGTCGAATTCAAGATTGACCACTACAAAGATTCAGTGCTATGCGATGTAGTTCCAATGAATGCCACTCATCTCTTGCTCGGAAGACCATGGCAATTCGATCGCCATGTAATACACGATGGGCGCGCAAATCATTACACTCTCACTATGAATGGTCGTAAGGTGATTTTAACGCCCATGACCAAGGAACAAGTGGCCAAGGATGAGGCCATCAAAAGAGGGGCAAGGGTCAAAAAGACTTTGCTTATGAACCGGAAGGGGCTCGATCAGTGCATAGTCCGAAGTCACCCGATAGTCATTGATGTTCCAGAGATTAGCACATCTAGAAGCGGAAGCAAACTATTTTCTAATGAGTTTGTTGATTTTGTAGGAAGCTTGTTTTATAAAGGTTTAATCAAGAAGCCAAAGATGAAGGGCATGGTGAGCCCTAGTTGTCAAGTGGGGTTGATGCATTTCATGGGCCAACCACACTTGATGAAGGAAGAGGAGTTCAAGGGTGGCACATTAAGGTGGCCCCAAATCACCAAAACATGAAGGGGAAAGCATGTTTTCCTTTTGACAACTTTGTGTAATAATTTAGTTAGTTTTATGTAAAAATTAGGAGGATAATTAGTAGCTTAAATTTGTGCACATGTAAGGGTACTTAGTGTACCCGTGGCATGGAAGGGTGATCAAAACATCCATGGTGATGAAAACAACATTTCTGGTTTCGGCCCAAGCTGACCTTCGAGGCTTGTGCAGCCGTTTCGACAACCTTCCGGACCTGTTTTGGACAAACGTGCTTCTACAAAAATGTGACCCACATCTTAAGGTTTCCAGAATTTGGCAGAGCATAGAATTTGGACAACAAATTCCCAGCCAACAATCGCCATTACAGAGGCCTCCAGAAGATGGAGCGGCCCAAGAGCATCCAACCCATGGTGGCTGATCCATGGCCATGTTTGGCCCCAACGGAAAGGAGTGCTGAATATTTGTATATGTATTTGGGGTTATAAATCTTTTAAGTAGGGAAGTATGTTTTGTTGTAATCAAATTGGTTCAGTTTGAACCAATTTTGATGGGATTTTTGTTCGGTTTGGACCAACCCAAGCCCTTTTTGATGGAACTTAGGTCCAACCCTAAGTTTCTATTTTTCCCTCTTTTTTTAGATATGCTTGGGACGTGGCTTTAGTTGATAGTTCTATGTGGTTGGATTAGGATGCTTGGTTGGACCCAATTCTCACCTAACTCCTACTCTAGCCACTCATTGGTCCCTAATTTAGGTTTATCATTTTTATTTCTTTTGTGTAATTTGGAGGGTGTATGAAACCCTCTTCCACGATGAATGAAAGCAAAGAAAAGAGATATTGGTAAATTGAAGAAGCTTTGAAGCTCTCAAGCCCCTTCCTTTTCTCACGGCATTTGGGAATCTAGGTGAGTAACATCCTTGATTCTTGTTTGTCTTGGTGTTGGTGATTAGCTAGGATCACTAAACCTTATTCCAACCTCCTTCCTCACTTGTTTAGGAACAAAAGCGAGCTTGGAAATCCCATAGCCTTCCTCCATTTGTTGTTTGCATTTGTGTTTTGTCTTTGTTGTTGGTTGCTGTTTTTGGTGCTTACCCGAGTGAATTTGTGCAACAAAAGTCCAATTCGTGCCATTTCTGTTTTCCGTGAACAAAAGTCCCCAATTTTATTGCTGTGAGTTCTTCTTTCATGGCTTGAAATAAATGTTCTTTACGTTTAGCCACAGCCCCTCCCCATCAAGAGTTATGCATGCTTTTTCCACTGCCTTCTACCCGAACTCCTGAAATCGGGCAGTTCTGTCCATCAATTTTCTATCTTGCATATCTTCCCATCTACCCGTGATTTTTCCCTCAAACCACTTGAAATTTCTTCCCACTTCTTTGAAGTTAAGTTCTGCCAATTTCCACCCTCCCAGACTCACTGCATTGGAAGTTGTACAGAAGTCTCCCCAACACCCCTACACTGTTTCTTTCAACTTTGTCTGTTTGCGGACCTAAAATTGCCTCCGTATATTTTATTGATCCACACGTGTTTTTAAGCTGTAAATTTGGTCAAACTTAGCCCACTATCAAAGGTTTAATTCCTCAAATTTCTAGCTAAAGCCCCTGTATGTGTTTCGAGTTCTCCTTGCTCCAATCCCCTGTTGCTGCCTACCTTTCTTTCTCTCGGCAGATTGTTGCCATCTCCCCTCTTCCCGACACCTCCGCATCTTGGAGCGTGTCAGTCATACTCGTGTATCGAGAGTATGACCGAGACGAAGAGACACTTATTCCGAACGTGATCAAGCCCCTAATCGAGCGATACCGAGATGATTTCCTAGAGGAACTCCCCTCGGAGTTACCTCCATACCGAGGGATAGAACATCAAATTGACTTTCAACCGGGAACCACCTTACCCAACCGACCCCCTTATCGACTTAACCTGGAAGAAAGCAAGGAATTAAAACGCCAAGTCCAAGAACTCCTCGAGAAGGGTTACATCAAGGAATCCTTAAGTTCGTGTGCGGTTCCGGCCCTCCTAGTCCCTAAAAAGGATGGCACGCACCGCATGTGCATCGATAGCCGAGCCGTCAACGACATCACGATTAAGTACCGGTTTCCTATACCTCGGCTTGATGACCTATTGGATGAACTTAGCGGGGCTAAGCTCTTTTCTCGAATTGACCTTAAGAGCGGATATCACCAAATCCGCATGAAGGAAGGCGACGAATGGAAGACCGCTTTCAAAACAAAGTATGGATTGTTTGAATGGCTAGTTATGCCTTTCAGCCTCACGAATGCCCCGAGTACGTTCATGAGGCTCATGAACCATGTCCTCCGAGCCTTCCTTGGCAAGTTCGATGATATCCTTGTGTATAGCACGGACACCCCAAGCCATTTGGAGCACTTGGAACAACTCTTCATCACTTTGCGACAAGCCCGATTGTATGGAAATCAAGCCAAGTGCGCATTTGCTCAAGAGCGTATTCACTTCCTCGGATTCATATTGTCCAAGAATGGCGTGGAAGTAGATGAAGAAAAGGTTAAAGCCATCCAACAATGGCCAAACCCGAAGGGAGTTACGGACGTGAGGAGCTTCCACGGACTAGCCAATTTTTATCGACGGTTCATTAAGGGTTTTAGCACCATCATGGCTCCCTTGACCGAACTCACAAAGAAAGGTACGAAATTTAAGTGGTCAAAACCATGTCAAGAAAGCTTTGATCATATTAAACGCTGCCTTTGTGAAGCGCCCATACTAGCTCTCCCGGATTTCAATAAAGCTTTCGAAGTGGAGTGTGATGCCTCCGGTATGGGCATCGGGGCGGTTTTAATGCAAGAAGGCCGACCCGTGGCCTATTTTAGCGAGAAACTCAAAGGTGCGACTTTAAATTATTCCACTTATGATAAAGAACTATATTCTCTTATTAGGGCTATTGCGGTATAGCAACATTACTTATTGCCCCGGGAGTTTATTATACACACCGACCACCAAGCTCTCAAATTTATCAAAAGCCAAGGGAAGCACAATAGGAGGCATGCTAAATGGATCGAATTTTTGGAAAGGTACCCTTACATTATCAAGTATAAAAAAGGGGATACTAATGTTGTAGCCGATGCTTTGTCAAGAAGAAGCATATTATTTACCAAAATGCGGGTGAGATTTTTCGGGTTCGAATGGGTCAAACAACTCTATAAGGAAGACCCCGATTTTGGTGCACACTTTGAAGCCACGTCCAAAGGGGAACTATCGGATTACCATATTACCGATGGCTACCTCTTACGAGGGGGGCGTTTATGTGTCCCTAAAGGAAGCATACGAGTGTCCCTCATCATCGAGGAACACGGTGGCGGCCTTGCGGGACATTTCTGGGAGAAGAAAACGTGGGAAATGCTCAAGGAGCATTTTTATTGGCCTCACTTATTCTGAGACGTGCACCACTTCGTACAAAGGTGCATAGTGTGCAAAAATGCCAAAAATCAAACTTTGGCTCAAGGACTATATCAACCATTACCGGTGCCGGACCATCCATGGCAAGCCGTGAGCATGGATTTTGTCGTCGGTCTCCCTCGGACAAGCAACCGCAAGGACTCGGTCATGGTTGTAGTGGATCATTTTTCCAAGATGGCACATTTCATCCCTTGCCATTCAACCAATGACGCCACTTACATCGCAGATCTTTTCTTCAAAGAGGTAGTTAAGCTACACGGAGTCCCACATTCTATTGTCTCCGACCATGATGGTAAGTTTATAAGTACTTTTTGGAGAACTTTGTGGGCAAGGCTCGGAACCAAGCTCTTATTTAGCACGGCTTTTCACCCACAAACCGACGGACAAACGGAAGTGGTCAATAGATCACTAGGGGCACTATTGAGAAGTGTGGTCAAGAAGGGAACTACCACATGGGAGTCAAAGTTACCCTTCGTAGAATTTGCCTATAATCGGTGCAAGCACAACACTACGGGAATGACTCCTTTTGAAGTGGCTTACGGGTTTAACCCCTCAACACCATCGGACTCGTTACCATTACCTACCCGGGAACTTGACAATCCCGATGGGCTTCATAAGGCTGAAGTAATCCGGAAAATGCACGAGAAGGTCAAGAAGACTATCGAGCGAAAAAACGAGACCTATGCAGCTTCGGCCAATAAGAAAAGAAAGGAGAAACTTTTCCAAGTGGGGGATCGTGTTTGGCTCAAGACACTGCATTTTAAGCAAAAGCACGCCAAGTTACTTCCAAGGGCCGAGGGACTGTTCCGAGTGGCCGAGAAGATTGGTCCAAACGCCTACAAAATAATTCTTCTCGGCCAACGTACAAGATCTATCCCCTTATTTAGACGATGAAGATCACGATGGGGAACCCGAGGATAGAGACTTGGGGGCAAATCCTCAAATACCTCGGGAGGATGATGTACAGTGGAACTCCACTCCATTGGGCCGAGAGTTTTATGCTAACTTAGTTGTTCATTTTGTAGGAAATATAACCTCAGAGTCACCCACGGAAAACGACCAAGAAAGGCCAAAGACATCCATCACATGGCTGGACACGACCACGGCGTTCACCTTGACCGAACACGCCGGGCCAGACATTGCGGCCCTGGTGTGCAGTGGGAACCAGGATCGCACACACTTTATCAGACTTGTTGCTTTTCACGTAACCGGGAAGGTCGCGTGTACGGCGATCGGGAAATTGGCTCGGGCCAATTTGGAATGGGGTTTGCGGAAGCATAATGTGGTAGGAATGAGGGTGTTTGGTGATGGAAAATAGTAAAAGGCTCGATTGAATGTGGAGATGACTCGGTAGTGAATGTATGGACCGAGATCGATTTTTGGAGGAATTTGAAGGCTCGGGGATGAAGATGGTGAAGGTAATGGATGAAGGCAATTCAATACTTGAGCGATCAAAGTATTGAACTCGGTAGACCTTGAATGTCTTCTCGGATATGACTCACCGATGAACACTCGAGGGTTGATAAAACTCGGCCGGATATGACCCACCGGAGGGGAAATATCGGAGGGAGCTTTGATCATTTCGGGAAGAAGGTGCAATGCACAATTTTTACTAAAATTCTCTCTATTGAAAATATTGTAAGTGTTACACTTAAATAGCAAAACGTAAACTATAACAAAATTACTAAAGATAAGCTAAGAAGTAAAAGCTAAGCCCTTCGATGATTTGAACGCCTTGGATTAGCTTTGGAAGCCTTCGGTTGACTTTAGGCTTGGTTCACTTAGGAATGGCACGGTCGGTTTGGTGGTTGACCGGTGGTGCGTGCGGTTGACCGAGAGGGTGTGTCGGGTGAGCGGAGTTCCCAACGAATGAGAGATTGGCTCGAGCCAATCTGGATCCGGGGCTTCTAAAGTCTCCTCTGTGGTCAACTTGACGTAGCGCACGGTCTGGTTCTTCAATGGCCCGATGATGACTCGAGCGTGTGCGTGGGCACGTCTAGATGGGCCGAGCCGGCGGTCGGGCTTGGGCGAGCTTCAAGGGATCCGCGCGTTTGTTGAGCAAATCTGTTGATTGAAGATCCTCTAAAGATTTAACAGATGCTCTATGGATTTGGTGCATGTAAATCCCTTGTGGTTCGCTGGTGGTTCGGTGATCGGCCATGCTCGTGCGTCCGATGGGTGATCTACGGTCATCATGAAGATCTGCTCGTGCCAATGTGATCCTCTTCCTATCCTTAACCAAATAACCAACATACTTAAAGATTTGACACGCTCGTGGATAGGAGAGGTGTCGGGAAGATAGAAGACAAAAGGGAAATAAACAATCTGCCACGAACAAGAGGAGGGATTGGCAGAAACAGGGGAGAAAGCTGGTTAAGGCTCCAAAATTACACGTGCGTTTGGGCTAATATTTTGTGGACTTAAACTTCAAAGGTCGGGTTAGGTTTGGTCCAAAATTCGGACTGATAGCACGTGTATAACTTAAAATGACAAGGGCCTACTTTCTATCACACAAACAGACAAAATCAGTTTTGACAGAATAGTGGTAAGGGAAGACCTCTGCACAACTTTCGATGTGAGTAATCTGGGAAGCCTAATATTTGCAGAAGATAACTTCAATGAAAGAGGAAGAGAATGGTAGGGCTTGGAAGGAAAACACACGGCAGGATTATAAGTTATGAAAGTTTGGAGATAGGTCGACAGAATGGGTCCGAAAAGAGTGCTCCCATAGAAAGCTGGAGGAAGGAACATGCATAACTTCTAATAGATGAAATCTGGGAGTGACATGCGAAAGAAAATATTTCCAGACGTGAATGAGGGGTTTATAAACCAAATTTCATAAAATTAGCACACGGAAATCACAACTTAGCACGGAGGAAAACAAATTGAGGACCTTGAGAGTTTTCGGGTGGGCAGTTTTCGAACACAAAGCACAAATGGCCAAAAGGCTGATTATGGATGAAGGCTATGGGATGTTCAGACTTACCTTGGTCCAACGGAGGTGGAGGAAACCTGAACTAGGGCTTAGTGACTCTAGCAAGACACCAACACCAATGACAAAGGAAGACTAAGGATATTACTCACCTAAGCCTTGGATTGCCGTGAGAAAAGAGGGGCTTGAGAGCTCAAAGCTTCTTCAAAGTTTATC
>QAOC01009125.1:91998-102039 GCA_003255005.1 Begonia fuchsioides
CCACCTCCCTTTAAAAGTTATGCTTGTGTTTTCCCACTGCTTCCTACCCGAGTTCCTGAAATCGGGCAACTCTGTCCATTAAGTTTCTATCCAGGATAACTCCTAGCCTCCTCATGCTTTTTCTGTGAAACCACTTGCATTGTCTTCCCCTTTGATTGAAGTTGTTTTCTGCTTATTTTTACGATCCCAGACTCCCTGCATTGGAAGTTGTGTAGAAGTTTCCCCATCACCCCTGCACTGTTTTCTTCCTGTTGGCCTGTTTGTGCATCTGAAAGTGTCTCCGTGTATTTTAATGTTCCGCACGTGCTTGTAAGCTGAAATTCGGGTCACACTTAGTCCACTTCCTAAAGTTTCATTTGGCTAAGTTTATTTGACTTAATCCTGTATGCATTTGGAATATTAACCGTTACATCTCACTGTTTCTGTCTTGGACTTTCTCCTTGGCAGATTACCCTTGTGTCTTCTTTCTCACGACACTTCTCATAACCCCGAGCGTGTCACCCTTGGAAATCGGCTACCTTCTCCTCCTCTCCAAACTCCCACCGAATGCAATGTTTAGGATGCTCCTTGTCAACCGGGGTGGGAGCATCTAAGAGATACACTGGTGGCATTGTTATCCCTGCACAATCAACAAACATGTTAGTAAAACTCCTTGCTCGGCTACGGGTCATCACACCCTCTGGTTGGTGAGAGCTTTTGGGCATGTCATGGCTCTCGGGCTTGTCATCCCCTCCGGGTGTTTGAGGATTTGTCCTCAAATCTAAGGGGTTCTCCACAGCTTCCTCCTCTTCATTGTCATCCACATATGGTGATAAGTCTTGTACGTTGAATGAGGCCGAGACTCCATAATCCCCGGGTAGCTTCAATTTATAAGCATTGTTGTTGATTTTCTCTATGATCTCAAAAGGGCCATCGGCTCTTGGAAGAAGCTTGGACTTTCTTTGTTTTGGAAATCTATCCTTCCTTAGATGCAGCCACACCAAATCACCAACCTTGAATTCTACATTCTTTCGGCCTCGGTTGGCAAATTTTGCATAGGAAGAATTCTTCTTTTCAATTGCCTTTCGCACCTTCTCATGCAAACTTTTAACTTGCTTGGCCTTGCTTGCTCCATCGGGGTTGGCAACATCTTTAGACGGTAATGGCACCAAATCAAGTGGTGTCAAGGGATTGAACCCGTAGACTACCTCAAAGGGTGTAGCTTGCGTTGTCCTATGCTTGCTTCGGTTATATGCAAACTCCACAAAGGGCAATTGAATGTCCCAATCCGACAGCTTCTTTCTTCTCAATAAACTCCCCAAGGACCGGTTGACAACTTTGGTTTGGCCATCGGTTTGGGGATGGAATGAAGTGCTAAACAATAATTTTGTCCCAAGCTTTCTCCACAAGGTCTTCCAAAAGGCACTTAAAAACTTTGTATCTCTATCCGAAATTATAGAAATAGGGATACCATGTAAATGTACCACTTCCTTGAAGAAGAGCTTGGCAATTTGGCTTGCATCATTTGTCTTGGCACATGGCACAAAATGTGCCATCTTTGAGAATCGGTCCACCACCACCATTATTGCCTCCTTGCCTCTACTTGTCCGAGGGAGTCCTAAGACGAAATCCATGCTGATCTCCACCCAAGGATGGCTAGGAATAGGCAATGGCATATACATTCCTTGAGGGAGAACTCGGCTTTTGGCCTTTTTGCAAACAATGCACTTTTCCACCCATTTGTGCACATCCCGAATCATGCGAGGCCAATGGAAATGTTCTTTGAGTGCCTCCATTGTCTTCTTGTCCCCGAAGTGTCCAGCAAGGCCCCCTTCATGAGCTTCCTTGATAAGTGATTCCCTGAGTCCACCTTGAGGGATGCATAATCGGCCACCTTTGAAAAGGTATCCATCCGAGAGGTAATGTCCACAATCTTCTTTGTTGAAGCTCCTTTCAAACAATATTCCAAAGTCTGGATCTGCCTTGTAAGCTCCCTTGATCCATTCGGTTAGGAGGATAGTGCGCCTAGAAAGTGCATCGGCCACTATGTTGGTTTCTCCCTTCTTATACTTGATGATGTAAGGAAAACGTTCAAGGAACTCCACCCATTTAGCATGTCTCTTGCTAAGCTTTCCTTGACTTTTAATATGTTTGATAGCTTCATGGTCGGTATGGATTATAAATTCCTTTGGGAGGAGGTAGTGCTGCCACACTTCAATTGTTCTCATCAACCAATTGTTCTCATCAACGCATACATTTCCTTGTCATAAGTGGAGTAATTTAAGGCTGCCCCTTTGAGCTTTTCACTATAAGTAAGCCACGGGTCTTCCTTCTTGCATTAAAACAGCTCCTATGCCTAGCCCCGAGGCATCACAATCAATCTCAAACACCTTATTGAAATCCGGAAGCATGAGGAGAGGAGCATTGCAAAGAGCCTCCTTGATCCGATTGAAACTTTGTTGGCAAGCCGGGGTCCATTCAAACTCCTTCCCTTTTTTAGTGCAATCCGTGAGAGGGGCACAATGGTACTAAAACCCTTTATAAACTTCCTATAAAATGAAGCCAATCCATGAAAACTTCTAATATCCGAAACACATTTTGGAATTGGCCATTCCTGTATTGCTTCTATTTTGCTTGGATCTACTTCCATTCCATCCTTAGAGAGTATGAAACCGAGGAAGTGCACCTTCTCTTGGACAAAGGAGCACTTCTTCAAATTGCCAAATAATTGAGCCTGTCTAAGTGCATCAAATAATATACGAAGGTGTCCCAAGTGATCCAGATATTGTGCACTATAGACTAATATATCATCAAAGTATACTATCACAAATTTTCCCAAGTAATCTTTCAGCACATGGTTCATTAAACGCATAAAAGTGCTAGGGGCATTAGATAGCCCAAATGGCATAACTAACCATTCATAAAGTCCATACTTGGTTTTGAAGGCGGTTTTCCACTCATCTCCTTCATGCATTCGTATTTGGTGATAGCCACTTTTTAGATCAATCTTTGAGAAGAATGCAGCCCCATTAAGTTCATCCAAAAGGTCCTCCAGCCGTGGTATAGGGAACCTATATTTGATAGTTATTTGGTTGATGGCACGGCTGTCAATACACATCCGAGAGGAGCCATCCTTCTTTGGTACCAAGAGAGTAGGCACCGCACAAGGACTAAGTGACTCTCGGATGTATCCCTTCTCCAAGAGCTCCTGCACTTGTTCATCAAGTTCTTTAGCTTCTTCGGGGTTCATTCTATATGCTGGCCGATTAGGAAGGACCACCCCGGGTTGGAGGTCTATCCGGTGTTCTATCCCACGGATTGGTGGTAAACCGGTGGGCAGCTCCTCGGGGAAGACATCGCCATATTCTTCTAGGAGAGCTAGAACCTCTTCCGGAGCTCCTCCAATTTCTTCCATTCTCTCCCGGAATAAAATCATCACTATTGGTGCCATTTGTAGTAACTCCCGAGAGAGCTCCTTTTTGTTGAGGAATAACACCTTCTTGGAAGAATTCTCCCTTCTTATCCTCTCATCTCAAGCTATGTCCGAGGGTACTAGAGGTGTAAGTCTAATGTTCCTGTTCTCCCATTTGAATGTGTATTCATTGGACAGCCCATCGTGCGTTCATCCATGCCGGTCACGCATTCTACTGGGCCGAAGGCCTAGTGGACTTTGGCGTGGGCAACGACCGGGGTCGTCGGGTCGTGGTCGTGGGGCGCCCATTGGGCGTCGGGCGGGTCTCGGTCACAAGCCTCGTTTGTGTCGTGGGCCGGGCTGCCGGGTGTGCCGTGTCCGGGTGTGCTCGGACAAGGCCCGGTGTGCGCGTCGGGGCCGGGAATGGTCGAGCACCAAGTGATGGAGTGCTTGGGTCGTTCCTGATCATGCTCGGAATGTGTTTCCGAGGCTAAGAGTCCTGCAAAACAAGCAACTAAGTTAGAATAATCGGTTGGGCTCGTTGGGTTGGTCGGGGCTTGATCCATGATGTGCTCGGGTTGCACATCAGGCCCATGACGCCGGACACACGACCACGGCGTTCACCTTGACCGCACACGCCGGGCCGGACATTGCGGCCCATGACGCCGGACACACGACCACGATGTTCACTTTGACCGCACACGTCGGGCTGGACATTGCGGCCCATAGCGCCGGACACACGACTACGACGTGCACCACCATCGGACCTATCGGGCCAAGTAACTCGGCCATCTTCAATAAGTGGCCGAGCGCCACATTTCCCTTCAGCAAATAAAGACTTAGAGAATGAAGAAGATCAAGCCTAAACATCAAGAGGATGGATTAATAGCCCAAGACCCAGCCGAGGCCGAGGCCCATGCAACACTCAAGGAAGCCCAATGCATCTTTCAATGGACAAGATCCCTTAGCTGGAAAATAACAACCAAGAGGATTGGGAGAGATTAGCATGCATAGAATCCCATAAATCTTGGAGATACATTGCCACGGCCGAGCGCATCCGACAGCGCACCCGCCAGCACACCGCACCCGCCAGCGCACCTGATAGCGCACCCACCAGCGCAGCGCGCCCGAACCACGACGCACCTCCGAGATCTCTGTGCCAAATCATCCATCCGAACTTCACATCATCCTAGACGTCCAACTAATCTGATGACTTGAGAATACTAGTTCTCTAAATTTTCGTTTTAGTTTTATTCTACTTAAAGAACATTAGACCTACTTGTTACTTAGAAAATTTTTATACCAAATTGTGTTTACACACCTTCAACCTTTTGGAAGAAGCTCTCCTCATCCAAATTACTCCATCTCCCCTCCATCTCCGATCCTCCATAAAAATCATCCCATTCCCAAGCTTTCAGACTTCCTCCACCATACCATTACCTACGCTGATATACAATTTCGTGTACCGGTATCATCCTTACCCGAGAAGACATTCATAGCTGCGCCATCCCGATCAAGATGTGTCGTGAATCATCGAGTCATCCAAACTCGAGATCCATTGCACATCATGGCCTTCGCTTGAGTAATGAGTTCTCCTCTTCTTGGGCTGGCTTTTCTTCCTCTTCTAAGGCTAAATGCTTGCTGAAAGAAATTTGACTAAGTGTGACCGAAAGATATGGCCCATGGTTAAACACTCGATCCATAGGATTTGGACCGTGTGTTCATCAATGTCGGTCACTTATTCTGCTGGGCCGAAGCCCTAGTGGACTTCGGCTAGGCCGACGACCGAGGCTTGGGTGTGATGTGCCGTCCAAAATAGACCGGTGCACCGTGGTCGGGAAATGGAGTCGGGCGATTTTAGAAGTTGGGGTGCGGAAGTGTAATGGAAGAATGGCTCGGGGATTTTCTGGAGATGAGTCGGAGAGGAAATTATGGGCCGAAATCGGCGTGTGGAGGAATTTTGAAGGCTCGGGAGATGAGATGGAATTTTAGGAAGGATGAGGTCGGACGATTCAAACACTTGAGCGATCAAAATGTTGGAATCGGTAGACCTTGGATGCTCTCAGATGTGACTCACCGATCGGGCACTCAAGGGTTGACGGAATTTGGCCGGATATGACTCACCGGAAGAAAAGCCGTCGGAAAGAGCTTCAACAAAAATGGTATGAAGGTGCTAAGCACAATTCTATTAAAATTCTCTCTACCTTCGAAGTGAAGGTTGATACATTATTTAATGCATGAAAAATAAAAATGAGAGGGAAGGATTTTCGACCCTTGGATTGTATGCTCGCTCGAGATTGGCTCGGGGGAGATCTTCATGGACTTGGAGTTGACCAATGTTCTATCCGTTAAGGTTTTATGCGGCTGAATTTGAAGCATGACCGAGGAAGACTCTTCGTTGACCGAGAGGTTGCTCCGGGTGGGCTAGCTCCGAATATCTGAAGATTGGCTCAGGCCAAATTGGATAAGAAGTCTTTAAAATACTCTCTGTGGCTTAGCTTGGCTGTCACATGGTCTGGATCCTCGGTTGGTCGGCAATGGCTCGCAAGTGTGCGCGGGCTTGTTCAAAATGGCGACCGAATGGATAATGTTCCGGAAATCAGGGGATTCTCTCGGGCCATTTTGAATTGGAGATCTTGGTTTACCCTTAGTTGACTTGAAAAGAGGCGGGCGCGGTGTCATTTGAATTAAAATCATCGGATGGCCGATGATGACTCGTGGGCGCACGCGGTTCGTTCAAATTGTTGACCTGGGTTGACCATCTTTCGTGCACTTCGGGATTTGCTGGAGCCAAATTCAAACACTGCTCACTGATGGCTTAATGTCGTCCAGATACATGCGCGCGCGGACCATATTGGAAAGAAGATCTTCGGCGGTTGCTGATGGTCAGGGAGCGCGCGCGGCTTGTTCAAATTTACGACCAAAGTTGACCTTATCTCGGCCTTTATGGTATCTGTGCGGGCCATCTTGATTTCAAACCTTTGGATGAACCTAGGCTGATGGGGAGGGAAGATTCGTGGCTTAATCTGGACGAGGATCTTTTTGTTTCCGCCAATGGCTCGGTGATGTGCGCGGCAACTTCAAAATGCCGACCGAGCGTTGACCTATCTCGGACAATGAGGGATCCGCGCGGGCTAATTTGAAATGTGGTTTGTCGGATATTCCTCCATGAATCTGGACATTCTGAACTTGGTCTCCTTTGATTGAAAATCTCGGATTTCCTGCTGGTGGTTCGGTGAACAATCTTCGGGCGCGCGCGGGCGCATTCAAATGATGGCCGATTGAACTCTTCTCCGAATATCACGGGATTTGTCCGTACTATTTTGATATGCCCGGGATTCACCAACAACCGAAGGGGGCAATTACTCGGAGTCGTGCAAGATATTTTTCTAACTTGTTTGTTGATTTTTCAGGTACTTCTTTCCCTTCCATTGTTTGTTTTGATGCTCCTTCACACCTGGATCAAAAACTCCCCAACATTGCTTACAATGGGAGTTTGGAGTAGAACAAACCGACGGCCGAGAACACCAATTGATGTCAAAGCCAAACTCGGCACCATGTATGGAGAAAACCGATTATCCAACGCCAATCTTAAAAGAAGAAGCCTTCCAAGGAGTTCCTGAATCATCAAGAAAAAAGATCAATTTCGAACGAGGAGCATGAAGGAAGTCTCGGGTTTATAAATTTCTTGCTGTTTTTTTTGAAAACCCGATTGTATTTTGCCTTGCATGGTTTACGTGAAAACCATGCAAGAATGTGTTGTTTTTTTCTTTGATGTTTGCTGTTTTGTGTAGTGGCTGCAAGTGGGAGGTTAAGTTGTACTAGGATGGGTTGCAGCCACGTTTTTGCTGCCCATGCCTCTCTTTTGGTGGAGATGTCTTTGTGGCCCCCACTTGCCATTCCTCTTTTGATGATTTGCTTAGGTTTGTAGGAGGCCATTATGCCACCCTTTGTAGCTCGTGGAAAGGGGGGATTTTAACCTCCATTTCTCAGCATTTTGCAAGATAGAAAAGTATTGGAAAATTTGCAGAAGCTTTGAAGCTCTCAAACCCTCTTTTCTCACGGCTTCAAGGGATTTTGGTGAGTAATATCCAATCTTCTTTGTTTGTCTTGGTGTTGGTGATTAGCTAGGATCACTAAACCTTATTCCAACCTCCTTCCTCACTTGTTTAGGAACAAAAGCGAGCTTGGAAATCCCATAGCCTTCCTCCATTTGTTGTTTGCATTTGTGTTTGTCTTTGTTGTTGGTTGCTGTTTTTGGTGCATACCCGAGTGAATTTGTGCAACAAAAGTCCAATTCGTGCCATTTCTGTTTTCCGTGAACAAAAGTCCCTAATTTTATGGCTGTGAGTTCCTCTTTCATGGCTTGAAATAACTGTTCTTTACGTTTAGCCACAGCCCCTCCCCATCAAGAGTTATGCATGCTTTTTCCACTGCCTTCTACCCGAACTCCTGAAATCGGGCAGTTCTGTCCATCAATTTTCTATCCTGCATATCTTCCAATCTACCCGTGATTTTTCCCTCAAACCACTTGCAATTTCTTCCCACTTAGTTAAAGTTAAGTTCTGCCAATTTACACTCTCCCAGACTCCCTGAATTGGAAGTTGTGAAGAAGTCTCCCCAACACCCCTGCACTGTTTCTTTCAGCTTTGTCTGTTTGTGCACCTAACTTTGCCTCCGTGTATTTTATTGATCCGCACGTGTTGTAAGCTGTAAATTTGGTCAAACTTAGCCCACTCTCAAAGGTTTAAGTCCTCCAATTTCTAGCTAAAGCCCCCGTATGCGTTTGGAGTTCTCCTTGCTCCAATCCCCTGTTGCTGCCTACCTTTCTTTCTCTCGGCAGTTTGTTGCCATCTCCTCTCTTCCCGACACCTCCGCATCTTGGAGCGTGTCATTTGGTATCAGAGCACAGCTCTTCTTTTCCTTACTTTCCCTGTGTTTTTAAGTCATCTTTCAATTGCTTGTGATGGCACATAAAGGTGGCGGTATGACCACTCGGAGTGGGGCTGTTTTGCAGCCAAGCCGAGACCAACCTTCCACTAGTGAACAGCCTCCTTCTCCTATACCTCCCCAAACACATGACCCCAATTTCCAGAGCCAAATTAATGGCATTAATCAAAGGCTGGATGCCTTGCTGCAACGGATGGGAACACCAAACCCGCCAAGACCACCTCCTCCATTTACTCCGGGTAGAAGAGCCGGGAATGCTTGGACTCGATTGTATGAGGCTGAAGACTCGGATGAAGAGTTTGAGCCACGGGATAGACAACCCCGAGAAGATGATTTGAAGAATATGAAATTGAGTGTCCCTCCGTTTAATGGATCATGTGACGGGGATACTTACTTAACTTGGGTGGACAAAGTGGACAAAGTCTTCGATTGCTACAATTATTCCGAGAGATCTAAGCTGCAATTAGTAGGCTTAGAGCTCCACGGATATGCAAGCTTATGGTGGGATAGCCTACGGGCGCAAAGGAGACGTAAACGTGAAGAGGAGATCACCTCTTGGAGGAGCATGAAATCGCACATGAAGAAACGATTTGTCCCGAGCCATTATCGGCAAGAGTTGTTCTACCAACTCCAAAATTTGAAACAAGAACAGCTTTCGGTTGAAGAATACTTGATGGAGTTTGAGACCTTGAGGATTCGGTGTGACCTTGAAGAGCCGGAAGAACAAATATTGGCACGGTTCTTGAGAGGTTTGCACAAAGATATTGGTGATGTGATGGAATTGCAACTTATTGAATCCTTGGATGCCGCTATTTAATTGGCATTGAGGGTTGAAAGGCAGCTTAAAAAGAAGGGCAAAAAGGTTGTGGTGAAGCCACCACCGGTCAACAACACACCTTACAAACCCTACCCGAGGCAAGAGAATAGGCCATTTCAACTGAAGCCATGGACTCAAAAGAAGGAAGCTCCCACTAAACCAATTGAAGATGCCAACAAGTCACGGTCAAGGGACATTAAGTGTTTTAAGTGTCTCGGATTGGGGCATATTGCAGCACAATGCCCTAATAGAAGGGTGATGGTTCTATTGGAGGAAAGTGGAGAAGTTGTTAGTGAAGATGAACCGATGAATGAAGAAGTAGACCAAGTGGCTGAGCCTTTAGAAGAAGTGTGCCGAGCACAAGAAGGTCCTCTCCTCATGGTGATCCGGAGGACTCTCGCTATCAATGGCCAAACCGAGGCTATCCAAAGGGAAAATATTTTCCATAGTCGCTGCCTCATCAAGGATAAAGTGTGCTCCTTGATCATAGATGGAGGGAGTTGCACTAATGTCGCATTCGCCGAGTTGATTGAGAAACTCCAACTCCAAACCGAGGAGCATCCCCACCCTTATAGGCTCCGATGGATAAGTGATGAAGGAGACTTAAAGGTGACCAAACGAGCACGGATTGAGTTTTCTATTGGAGGATATAAAGATGCTGTGATGTGTGATGTGCTGCCTATGGATGCTAGCCACCTTCTCCTAGGGAGGCCGTGGCAATTTGACCGCCAAACCAAGCATGATGGGTTTACAAATGAATATGCATTCAAATGGGAGAACCGGAGCATCAAACTTACACCTTTGGCACCCTCAGATGTTGCTAAAGATGAGAGGGCTAAAAGAGAAAACTCTTCCAAGAAGGTGTTATTCATCAACACAAAGG